>VMBQ01002877.1:0-88853 GCA_007657795.1 Dreissena rostriformis | reverse complement strand
ATATGTGTTTGCAATCTCGAAATAGTAAACGGCCGATTTTATTTTTTTTTATTATTCAATATAATACATACAATGTATACATGTATAAGATCATACAACATAGTGATTGTACAAAGCAATAAAGTTCAGACATGGTATACAAGATATGCTAATATATATATTTTTTTAGACAGAAAAGAAAAAAACGGCCGATCTTTCTGTGCCTTTCGTGGCCCGACGTTAACAATAGTGCACTGAATTTAATTTTACTATATTATTTGTAGATCCATTCTCTAGAGTTTTGACAGCATTTGCATGTAACCAATTATAACAAAGAATTAATACGGGTTTTTATTGTCCATGTTATTTAATATGTATTCCATATACACTTCCTTGATAAGTAAGAGTGACCATGATGTGAAATAAGATAATAAAAAGAAACTTTTCCACCGGATAAAGTATTGTATGTCAAATACATTATCAGTGTGCAGAAATGAAGGAAACTTCGCAAGTCATTTGCCAATTAAAAAAGTTATTTTAACAAAAAAGTCTTTAATGTCTTTAGAAATTTAATGCAAAACAAAATAGTATATTATATATAAGCTTACTCGTTCATGAATTTTAAACCCGCAATGTTGGTCTATCTTAAAGTTATCTTATTATCCATCTGGCTATTTTAAACCGCTTTTACACAGATGTGTATTTGGAATGCCATAATTAATTATATTTATCTGAACATGAATATACTGAAAACACAGTTCTAGTGACAATTTAAGTTATTTTTTTACCAAACAAAATCAAAAATAAAATAATAAAGAGCATCAACGAAAGACAAAATCGCACAAAACGTCAATAGCTGAACGTCTTGGTAACAAATAATATTCTTATATGTAGTTATACAAGAAGCTGTCACAGACAGTTTATCCATCGAAACTGGTGCATTGCTGTCAACAGGGTACAGTAAACATTTGCGATTGATTTATTTTTGAAAAGAAAAAAAACCGCAATGACAATGCCTTGGCATTATTTAATTTGAAATACAGGATGCTAATTCCTAAACAACATTACTCAATCGTAAAACATTGAAAAGATGCGCTGCAGCACTTTGAGATAATGATTGTTACAAGTTTGAAGAAAATTGCATGCAAAATATATAAGGAGATGCGAACAGAAACGTTAATATGTAATTTAAAACAAAGGACAATAACTGCTTTAAAATGATTCAATCAAGAAATGTTTAAAATATGTGCTGTAGCACTTGGAGGTTATAATTATGTAAACATTTGATAAACACCGCATGCAACATAAAGGAGTAGTGCACAGAAGAATGTGACGACCGTAAGCCAGCACGGAATGATACCTACAATTTATGTATATCATACGTCTTTTGGCGCGGGGGGGGATAAAATATTAATGTAGACAAATTAGGAAATCACTGAAGAGATAACCAACTGAATTTGTAATTTACTGTGGTATATATTTTCAAGTGTCGCGACTTTTTGTCACGAACTCCTTCAGTGTATGTTTGGTCCATGGGTAGCCATTGTTTAGCTTTAAAAGAATTCTAGACATTTGTTAAGAATATTTTGATTTTGGGGGAGAGAACGGAGGTTTATGTGTTTGTTTATATCAAAATTGGCCGTGACAGATATTGTCACAGGCTTAGAAATTATTGTTATGCAGAAAGTCATTGCCAAATTTCAGTTCTTTGATCACTTTGAAATGTCCGTTTTTCTTACGTTAAATATTACAACTTATGAAAATTGGATTATAATTTCATTGAACCTTACATTAAAAGACAGGACTGTCTTTAAGTCCTAGAAAAATACGGCATTATTGAGAAAATAGGGAACAAATTCATGATTATACTTTTTCGAGTACACAGATATTCAACTTGATTGTTTTTTCTTAAATAGTGCTTATTTGAGAGACTTAGGCTGTGTACCGATAACTATATGGGCTTTTTTAACGAGTATAATTACATATTCGAATTAATAAGCTTATATTTTATATACAGACAAATATGAAACCTGTCGTTTTAAAATAATCCATGTGTCGTGTCGCGTTCGTCGAACCTTGACGCCTACGTCGAAAGCTTGACGGGTGTAAGGAAAATAAATATGCACTAAAAACATCATCTTTGTTTGTTTTTCAGTATTATGTGGCACGTCAAATCCATATAAACATTTAGAATATTTGCGCAAAAAATGTATTAATAGTTAAATTTTCAGTTATGGCATTATACATAAGGAAATATGTTTGCGTCGTAAAATATATATGACAAAACCGTTTTCAATTAAGTAATTACATCAAACGTAAGTCGTACATCCGAAATACAATTTTTTTTTTTTGTTATTTTGTTAACATGTTAGTATCTGTTTTATTGGTATTTCTTCACATTTCTTCACATACAAATTCAACGGCAAATAATGTTTTAAAATTTATATGAAAACAAACCATTCACCTGTAGTACACGTATCTGTACTTGTGTTTGTCCACAGGCACAAAATCCATGGCGACCCGGTACTTTGTTAGCTTCTTCAAACCGGAAACCCGGATCCGAAGCGCGGGAAACATGCGTCTGCAGGAATTTGTGTTGTTGTTTGTTCTGTGCTGTTTTTAAATTGAAATATCACAGTTTTCACACTTAAATTAAAACATTCGAGTTTTGCATTAGAAACGCGTTTTTTACCGTTTACTATTGCTGTTCGCCATATTATTTTTCCTGGTTTATACAATAGCTAAACAATTAATGTATAATTACCTTCCAGTCTTGGTAATGATCATCTCCGTCCCGAGGGAGTGAAATGCCTGCCAGAGGTCACCTTGACACAACTCCACTTTGATNACATATATATATATATATATATATATATATAATTGTGTAATATTCCAAACATTCAAATACATGTACATATGAGCCGCGCTGTGAGAAAGCAGGGTTGATGCCTGTGCGTAAAGTATCGTCACAGATTAGCCTGTGGATTTCGCACAGGCTAATAAGGGAGGAAACATAACGCTTTTATGGAATTGTTTGTTTAAATGCCTATCTTATAAACGATTACCCAGTTTGGACGGAAAGTGTCCTCCTAAATTATCCTGTTCGACGGCATAAAGCACGGTTTTCCTAGAGCGCGACTCGTGTATAAAATATGCGAACACTTACTGAGCACAAAGAATCATTATTATTGACTGTACGTGATTGGCAACGTAAGATACACAATGATAAACCTGTAAACGCTAGAACATTCACGGTTTCAAAATTGCAATATTTAATTATCTACTGTATATAAAATATTTACCTGTCATTTATAAAGATATATAGATGTTTTTGAAACACACTTGTACATTTTAAGTTAAATCTTCACTATGATATGCAACAGATGTGAACAATTAACCACCACTTGATTGTGAATGCACATGTTACAATGATGAAATATTACAGTCAATACATGCTGTATAATATTTATAATAAATGACAGATAAAGTAACACGTTTCAAAATAAATTGTTGAGCGTTGACACGTCGTTGAACTTTTTGGACATTTAGTATCACGGTATATTTACTGAACTTTGGCATTTCAAATTCATATCAGCGAATGTGTGATGTATCGTGTCTGGATGTCTGGACAGTAACCGTGAGAAAACTGCATTTGTTTTAAGGGACTAATTCACAGATTTTGCATTTTTGAAGAATGGCATTACATTTGTTTACTAACAAATCTCTAACGTTTCCGGTAGTCTTAACTGATCATAATAGCCAGAAAAAAGATGATGAACAATTATTCCCATTCCCCGGGATTCGAAGCTAAAGCGCACGCGCTACCAATGCGCCACACAAACTTTCACGCATATGAACACAACATTACCGCTATAATTGTATTCCACGTAGTTTCCAAATTATCGAGGAGAAGCGTTACAAACGCTTTATTATTTAACAGATTTCGTAGGATCATAATCCGTAAATGAACCAATATTTTGTAACATTTGTTTAAGTCAGGAGTGTTATTTTTTTTGGTTCAAACATAATGCATACATTCTTTTTGAATCTATGACAATTATACTGAAAACGACATTTTACCAAAATGTGAACAAGTCCCTTTCATTTATATTTCGCGAATATTAACACGAGACTTGTTTCAATGAATGTGAATTTAACCAATAATTTTAGACTGGTTTAATTTATTTTATAGTTATATAATAAGTCATATAATAAGTAAATTTATTTGAACCGGTTAATCAAGAATTACTCCGTAAATATTTTTTTTGACGACTGTGATTATCCATATCAAAAGAGATGCAAATCCAATCCGCAAATAATATTTTAAGTTAACAAAATATATATGTAGATCTATCAACATACGAACATGAATTAGAACAATAGAAAGAATAAATACTTATTATATTAATTGTTTTGAGATACTCTGAACACGAATTAATTTTATTTGCAGATATATAAGAAAGTTTTGCGTAATTTAAGTAATGTATTTTAATTTCATTAAACTAAACGAGATTTATTTAGTTTTGAAAATAAAAAGTATTATGTAGATTATCTTAACAGTATTCTCCGTATGTAAAATGCAACTTAAGTTCAAATATTCAATAAATCGCATAAAATAGATTGTTTCGGTACTTTTATATTAATGGACAATTTTGGTCTTTTATATTTACTTCGGTAAAATATAAAAACAAATATAGGGATGCAGCTCAAACTCTCAAATCATATCTTAAGTTAAAAATATATATGTATAAATATATGTATATGAATACGACAAATAGAAAGAATACTTATTATATTGATTGTTTCGAGATACACTGAACATGCATTAATTTTATCTACAGATATATAAGAGAGTTTTACGTAATTTTAGTTATTTAGTTTAATTTTATAAACAATAACGAAATGTCTTTAATTAAAAAATAATTCTTTAAAAATAAATTAAACTTCATTTGTAGATGATGTAAACCGTATGATTTGTATATAAAATACATCGTCAGTTCAAATAATTAATGACTCATATAAATTATATTTAAAAAACAACCGTTACTTTATATTAAAATGTTTGGTCTTTTGAACTAATTCTCATTAATCTGTTAGTATATTTTCTTATGTAAAATGACGAAATTCTAGACGTTATAAATGTTGTGATTTGTTTTAGCAACTTACGTTTATGACACACAATTTTACCAAGGACATTCACATTGCAATGCCCCACCTGTCGTTTCCACCAAGGTCTGATGAACGCAGCCCGGTTCCTCTCCCATGTAGGGACACAGGGAGTCCGCACCCTGTTCCCGTAGGTGCCGACCACGAATTCCCCCCAAGCTTCTCCTCATCCTGTTTCTGCTCTTTATTAAGAGTGTCCGCAACCTGTGTCCGAGCGCGTCTTTCATTGAGAATCGTAAGCTCATCATCAGATTTGCAAGGTTCAATCGCTGGATTTAGCGGACAGCAATCAATTGCATCCCCTCGGAGCATTGAAGCGTTCGCAAGCCGCTCCCTGGCTCCCGGATGTCGCTCCGTTGCTTCAGTAGAGTCGCCCATGCGGCTTAGAGTTTCAGCAGCGTCCGCGACCTCCCGTGCTTGCTGCTTACGGTTTAACAATTCGTCAACGGAAAATGCGCGCGCTTTTTCACTGAGGCAAGCCATGCTGTTTGAATATTCGCGATAGTTTTGTCTGCGATATATTATTTCTTAATAATTATGTTGCTGTTTGGCGATGTTTCTAATCAGTAATTAGATTCACTTACTATATTGTTTATTGAAATATTAAATCGTTTTTGTTTTTTTTAAATATAGCATTATTATTACGACACTGTGCAAGCGTCCAACATATTAATACACAATAACATATCTTACATATGTATAAATGTGCTTTGTGTAATACACATAAAGTAAAATTGAGTCGCTGTCAACCCTTTCGTTGAAATGTCAACAATCAATAAGTTATACGAATTCAGTCGAAAAGCCACTCTGCTATTTAAGTACACGCACTCCATATTCAAGCATGTAAACCAAATGCAAAATTATTTTTTTTGTGGTAAAAAAATTCCAAAACTACGTATTCACACCAATTTACAACTCACAACTGAGGACGGTTCAAAACCAAATACCGGGATCAAAATTTCCACAGACCGTAACCCCGTATCTTTCAAACACCAATGATAGGGAGAAAATCTCTTGTTTTAGTTAATTTGATAGTAATACAAATGATACACTATCTACGGCGGTGTGAATAGTTTGGACTCGAACAGTTGTCCGTCAGACTATGGGACCGCCTATCAATGTCGGATTGGTCATTAAGTAAGTTTGTGCAGAGATAATGTTTGTAAATTATGATAGCAACTGAAAACGAATCATCATCAAATGTCATTCAATAGGATTTTAGTAAGGCGTAAATCATGTGATTCGTGTGAACAGATTTACCCTAAAATGCCTTCACCCTAGAACATTGTTATGAGCTGTTCATATCTTTTTACTTGTTAAACCGGAGTGGACTATAGATTTACATAAAATGTAGGTCTGTCCGCCCGTCAGAAGGTCTCGTATGCAAATGATGTTTATATCTCGAAAAGTTCATATCGTGCAGAAGTCAGCAAGATTTGGGAGGTATTTAAAGGAATTTAAAAAAAACGTGGTCATCCGATCTGTACACATTTTGAGATCAATTATATTAGGTTCAATATACATGTGCTATTATATTTTGAGCACATTTCCACTGATTAGTATCGGAAACTTAATATGAGATATTAAAAGCCAAAATTGTGTGAAAAATGACTGTGAAAATGCCTAAATCCGCCATCTATCAGTTAAAAGTTCAAATTGCTTTGAAAACAATTAATACATTTGTATGAGGCATTGCTCCAGTCATTAACTATCGAGCAGCTTGATACCTATAAGCTTTGCTGGGCGAAAACGGCGTTTAATGCATGTGCGTAGAGTGTATCCCAGATAAGCTCGTGCAGTCCGCACAGGCTTAAAACGGGGCGACACTTTCCGCCTAGACGAAATTTTCGTTTAGATGAGACTTTCTTTTAACGAAAAATTCATTTAAAGCGGAAGTGTCGTCCCTGATGTTCCTGAGCGAGCTGTTCATGCTAATCAGGGACGACACTTTACCCACAAGGATTAAACCCCGTTTTCCCAGAGCGAGGGACATATAGTGTGCTTTAGTTTTTGTATTTCATTTTATTTCTGTCTGTTCCTCCCGTCTTAATGTCAGTCACTATCGGGTTATTTCAGTATTAAGTGTTGAAAATTTATAGATACACTTATCTTTATGTAGCTGAACGCATTTTTGATATGTAAACTGACTGTAAATGTTATCACTTAGTTAAGAAACTATCGAATATGGGAGTGAGGAAGAAACAATAGCAGATGACTTTGAATTTATGGACATGTAATCGAAAGCAAATTTGGGCTAATTGAGTTGGAGACCAAAACATCTTCATCTAGGCCTTAATTTGAAGACATAACGGTAACCGATGAAACTGCATTAGGGTAGTTTACTCCTCATCATACATTTTAACACGTAAAATTAAAGCGTCAATAGACAGTCGGTGTTATACTGAAACTCATTCAACCAGTTTTAAACTACGGTAGCGAAGTGTGGGGCTTTCATAGTGCACACAATATTGAACGTCTTCATACTTAATTTTGTGAAAATATTTTAGGTGTTAAAAAGGCAACTCAAAATGATTGCATTAACTGTGAGTTGGGGCGACATTCACTAATTGTAAGTTGATATTTTAAAAAATTTAATACTGATTTAAAGTAATAGAAAGCAAAGAAAATAAGTATATTATACTTACATAATTTTAATATGATGAAAAATGACTTTGAATTGACACCGTCTAAAAAAGCTGGGTTAGTTCGTTGCATCTTTTGTTGTCAAGTTTAGGGTTTTTAGAGGTATGGATACACCAAGGGGTAGGACAAAATGCCATTATTCAAACAAAGAATTAAGGATTGTTTTTATCAAAATATGAATTCACGATAAACGGCATCTAGTAGAGCTTTGTTTAATAGGCATCTTAACATAAACAATGATTTTAAAAAATGTACCTAACAAGCATCTCCAATGTAAACCACCGTATTGCTCTCTCTCTAAACTCAGAGTATCATGTCATCGATTTATAGTTGAATCTGGCCGCTGTCACAAACCTATTGCTATTCCATATGATGAAAGAAAATATACCAATTGTCAAACAATTGATGACGAATATCATTTTATTTTAGAATGTTCTTTATTAACTGACTTAAGAAAGAAATATATTATTAAAAAGTATTGGCTGCGACCTAATATGCAAAAATGTATTGCACTTATGAATACACAAGATTCACTAACTCTAAGAAAAGTAGCTTCTTTTACAATTTTTAGTTTTTAAGTAAAGAATTAACAAGTTGATTAATCATATAAGTACTGTTTTTCATTAGATAAAAGCTCCTATATATCGTGACCTAAGTCTTTATGAATTATTTAACTTAACTTGCCTACCATTTTTCTTCATAGTGTAATCGTAATACCCCTTACGTACTTGTAAAATTAAGAAACTATGAACTTTTATAGGAAGTATTTTATCTATATTCTGTTTTCAATGTTATATAACTTGATCTGAATTATGTTTTTCAATGATAAATCATGATGTGATTCTCCAATCTCTTTTCTAAAATTGTGCAAATGTCAAGAAATATTCAAATTAGTGTTTGTTCCTGTGACAATCTGTATTATCATTTATCATTCAGATGATAATTAACCATATGAAAAAAATAAAGAATTTAAGTATGTTTTGCAGATGTTCATAATAATTTGTATTCCTAAATTTAACTGTCTTCATAATTGCATTATGATTTGTTTATATGATTATACTATGTGTATCGCTATGTTTTATATCTCTGTTGCTATGTAATTTTTGATGACATCATCTTTGTTCTTATTACCGAATAAGTTATATAACTGATTTCGATCGGACTTACTGATCGGTAACTATTGGTTGATCGCTTCTTTTTATTGTGCTTCATGTAAGGAATTATATGATTATTATTGTTAATAAAGGAATTTTTCGATTATTATTATTTCTCATTCATAATGAGCTTCTCCGCTTTTGTCATGATTTAAAAAAAAATTGTACGTTTATGTGTGTTTTTCTTTAATTGTGATTGTGTGTATGGGATTGCGTGTGTGTGTGTTTTGTGTGTGTTTGTGTGTGTATGCATGCGTGTGTGCGTGCGGGCGTGTGTGTTTTGTTGCATTTTGCGTTTGTTTTCTTTTGTTTATTTCTTGAGAACATATGTTGTCCTCATTTCCTCATATGGCGTATTGGATTGAAATAAACACCTATATAGCTATATGTACATATGTTATATAACTGACCACTTGTTGAAAATATTGAATCAAATTTACAAGATTAATCATAATCACCGTCATAGTTGCACATTTCTTTTCACTTAATCTTAATTAAATTAATGGTCAGTACTTTCGCATGTCTGTTAATGTAACTAAATGAAACTTTCATTAAATAAGTTATTGTCAATTTAATTAACATTAATTGTTGACTACTTCCAACCGCAAGTGCATACTTCTAATCCAGAATATCTATACGCATATTAGAATCATGAAATTCCACAATCATTATTAGAGATATTCTTCTAAAGACCCGCTAATCGTTTATTAAAGGCGAGCGACAAATTGTGTATACAATATATGAAAGCACATAACACACTGCATTAAATAAAAAAAACATTATTTAAGCTGGTGTACAAGCCTCGGAACGGCTAATATAAAGCAATGAAGGTTCAAACCTGTTTAATGGCATTCCAAACATTACACTAAGCCTGGCAATAATCACGCAAAAGGAAGTATCAATAATCGACCAGTACATAGCATCGCAATCAATGCTTAAAAGCAATAAACTAGGATATAATTCAACAGACGAAAATAATATAACTTTCTATGACACTATGAAATGTAGTTAATACAAGAATGAGCTAATTGTGTATTCACTCGATTACGATTGTGTTGCATTTTGTTTTATATTGACTCTTTCGCATTGCAAGCCATTGAGGCGATATAATGTCACCGACATTGTTATGGAGCCTTTGAAGGACATTGTATTATTGTGTTATATGTCATAATATGAATCTACCTTGTAGGGTTGACACTCTTAATTACCAGCACATGTAGCATGTGTACATTCTTTAATTGTTTAGCAACGCTCGTATTGGAATAAGAGAGTGAAAGATATCAAAGCTCGCGTATCGCATATAACCTGCTGTATAAGGTATTTGGTTATTTTTAAGCGGTAATTGCGTGATTCGTCACCTTTCTGTTCGTACCATGTGACAGCACTGGTACGCGATGAGATTAAAGACGTTACCGCTGTTATTTGAAGATAATAAAATAAAAATAAACGGAATATTAATTGATATGTTTGACTTTGGATTATCGCTGGCAGTTGTTAATGATAGTTGACACCTGCTTTGAAGTGCTTCAGTTTAACGTTATATATTCGGGAGACAAACCTTAGACAAAGGCGTTTATACAGGGGATAAATTAGTAAAACAAACTGGATTGAAATTTGTAGTAAAAGAAAGAAGAAACATCAATCTTCAAATCTCAAATAAGTGACTTCAAGTAATGACATGAAATGCTCAGCAATAGCATTCTTTGTTACAAGTTGAATATGTGATGCCTGTCTGTTACATATAGCTGTAAAAACAAAAGTCTGTTTGTTTGCTTGAGTAATGAGTATAATAGCTCAGGTCGCTCTCGAGTTATTGAGCGGACACCATTTGTTTATATTTTGTCACTGGTACTTTTACTCAAACCACCCACTATGCAAGCGCAAGAGATGGATTGATATATAGTATGTTTAACTTTATAATTATGAAGTTTCTTAATCATATCTCAAGTTATTAAAATCCAGTTTGACGCCGATCGTCCGCTTGCCGCCTGTCCGCCCGACCAATGAAATACCCTGCTGTAAAGAAAAGTGTTAAATATCACGTTTGTAAAGTCATTTAGAAAGTCCTAAATGAAAGGGGCTCACACTGAAAAAAACAGACCAGCCCTTATTTGATGATAAAGAGCTTTATTAATAGAATTATGGATTACATATTTGATATGTAAGGTAGTCATGTGATATGCGCGCACGACGTACCATGTTATTAATGTAGTTAAAGCACAACACGTTTGCCAAGTTACTCATCAATGCACGGTAAATATAAAGTGAAAACGCTGTATTTTCTTTATTTTGACAATTCATTCCTGTTGTTCGCCCGTTAATCCCAACGTTTGGGCTTAACCTTGACGATAACCACGCGGTACTTGCAAACGCTATTTCAACACTGCTATATTTAGATCTTGGACCTAAATGTGTGACCTCGACCTTAACACGAGCTATTTTATTAACAAGCGCGACACGCCTTCCCATGTAGCTTATCATTGTTGTTATTACAATTGCTTCAATGCCACGGGAAGTTTCAGTCCGGATAAGTTTCAAGACAGACCGACAGATTGACAGAACAACAAACGGACAGTACACCGTCAGACTGAACGAGACAAAGCGATGCATATACGCCTCAGCACTGCGTCATGGCATCAGCAACTAGATTCCATATTTCATAATCCGAGTCACAATATACAATTCTGTGAGCAGTGGTCAAACGGTATGACGCATGCTTAGGAATCAGGAATCCCATTGGTTTTATTACGCTTGCATCTCTTCCCACGTGAATACATATGTAATACTTGTAATGGACATAAACCTGTTCATATTGGCTGCATACTGCAGGTAACTTGTGACCCTTGGAGAGAATGGTACACTTAAAAATCAACTGGAAGTGTGTATCATATATAAAAACTATAACCCTAACACTGACCTGTTTTATCGTTTACGGTCAATAGCTTCATTCTTTTGTATCATTACTCATTTATCAGATCATGAATTTGACAAGTGCTGATTAGAACCTCAGAGAACATGTCAACCATACCTGTACATCCCTCTGAACAGAATCTATGCCCGTTGATGTCATAAGTCTTTAAATAACACCATGGGATATCCCTGATTTAACCCTGGGGTTATAGAAGTCATTTATCATTGTATTCCTTATGTAATATTTGTAAAACGGAGTTTGAAGACTAAATAGGCTCAATTAACGCAAATGAGCAAATGAGCATCAAAATAGACGATTGATTTTTAGACGAGAGTTTCTACATCCAAGTAAATGAGTGTATGATATTTTGTTATCTTTTAACTTGATGAGACGGGCAGTCATAACTCTCTCTTAATGTCACAGTGAATATGTTTTTAGATAAAAATCATTTAATTACATGTGTATTGGTTGGTTTTGCCGGTGTCATGTCTACATATTGACGTTATTATAGTATTTTTAAATACTATATTTGACACTTCTGTTATAATGTCTTTTTATATACATTTTCGCTAAGAAGAAACTAACTTTAACCGAAGAATTCCATAAAAGCGGAAAGTGTCGTCCCTGATAAGCATGAACGGACTGCACTGGCTAATGTGGGACGACAATTAACGCACATGCACTAAGTCCCATTTTCACAGAGCGGGGCTCAAAGGTATGTTAAATATTCACAACAAACTTTCCAAACTCACTAAAACTACTTTTAAAAAACTCATAACGCACAGACTTCTTAAATATAAATCCCTTTAACATAAAACATGATTACAATACTCATTTTCAACAATGTTTTGCATTCAACATACCTTTACTTATCAGTCAATCAACAACTCTATGTTGTTCTGATGCGTGGTTATTAATAACTCAGGGTTGAGTTGATTGAATCAAAACTCGAAAAAAAGAGTTATTTGTATTACAAAGAATAATATATGCATGTTTACTAAATTTAGAACCACTGAGGTCTTACACAGTCAATTATTAGCATTTATTGTTTGTTGTTCATGTCATTATTTGCATAGAAAGTAACATAAAGTACCTGTTTAAATATTTATGATTATATGATAAAATATTAAATTAAAAAAAAAAATCTTTTGAATGTTAAAGTACAGAACGACAAATGTTTTCATGTTTGTTGTTGTTTTTTTGTTTGTTGTTTTTTTAGCCTTTGACCATTGACATACACATCTACGACATGTGGTCAAGGTACTGTTGTAAATAAACATTCGCATAATGTAAATATTAGTAGACACATACAGTACAATAAATAGTATTCACAGAATCAGAATTATACATAGAAAGTAGAATAAATTAGTTCGGTTCATGAGATAGTTAGAAAGCAGCTAAAAAGAGCATTTTTTCCTCATGGAATTTCATAGCATCACAGATAACAGAGGGGGTAATCACGTGACATACACAATGACGACGTCCATGCCCAGACAGGTATTTTTCGCCTTTTTGTACCCTTCATTTCTTTAAAACAAAATTTAATGAGATAATAATTTATTATGTAATAAGCGTTGTTTGCTAGTATTATTTGTTGCTTTATCATGGAAATAACATACATAATTACAGTCAATTCACTGTTTTATATCGCTGGTCGCTGTATAATTCGCATGTACACCAATAAAGTTCGATAAATTCCTTTATTGTTAGTCCCTTACTAACAGGATATCACTGCTTGCTGCAGTATTCGTTTGTATATCTAAACATCTAAAATCCTTTATGATATAATCCTTTACTGTTACATACAACAACTTAAAGCACGTGGTTTTGATTTATTTTATTTTTAATTATCATCGTCAGTTACAATATCTAAATGATCTTTAAATTCCATTTTTTCTATGTGCATGTTTTTCGTGTAGTTGTGTTCACAATGCAAACTGACGGCACTATCTAAACGAAATCCAATGACACATTGCACATTCTTTGAAATAGTTCCCCCCTTTGATCTTTTTCGACATACGAAATCGTTTACCATATGCGGCCTTTTTTTCCGGCTAATACTTCGCTGCTACAAATTCCTCTGCTAATGAGACACGTAGACCATTGATTACCAGTTAGGTAAAATGCCTTTTAAATCACGTTCTATGTAGACAAAGTCTAATGAATATGTGGTACCGACACTATATTATACAGTCATAATAAATACAGTATAATCATCAGTTGACATGATATGCTCAGATCCAATTAGACCCTATTCACATGTCTTTTCATATGAAAACGGAGGTAATACTTGTCTATTCGTAATGCACATTGACCTATAGAGTTATCGAGCAATAAGGTCAAAATGTTTGTCTACCATCTTTATCGTATCAGAACAGGCATTAACCGTTTTGTTCTTGGCTATTACTTTTAAAAGGAAAACAGTGCACACAGATAATTAGTACAAAGATGGATATTGAAAAGTGTTGTACTTGTACTTAAATACCATTTTAATACGAAATTAACTGTGAACAAAAAAATAAAATTTGAAGAATCTTTAAATCATTCGGTAACGCTCTCCCATGTGTAGTAAATGCGTTTAATGGATGACATATCCTTCCAAAACATAAAGTATGCGTAATGCGTCGAAACCGCAACAAAAATTAAATTGCTAATTCTATTCATGCATCTTTCTGCCTTTATTTTCGTTATTTTGTCTTTTTGAATCTTCTGTCGAAATGTGCTTTCTTCGTCACCGATCATCACTTACCGTATTTATCCAGTGACAATGATATATTGATGACATTTTTGAATTCTTTAAATAATTGCAAGCCCCTGTCGATGCATACATGTACTAAAAATCTGAAAACGTTTCTAATGGACATATAACCTACCATCATAAATTCAAAGCAGTTCATTTTCCTGACATTTCATTATATACGGGTGCATTAAAACATACTTACTGAATATGCGTGTTTTAAACGTCAGGATGCTTTATATGCGTGTCTAATGGTATCTTTAACCCAGATGATTTGGATATCTCATCTACTCAAGCAAGAAGAGAGTTGGCTAAATAAGATTTACACTTTTGTCATGAATTGCAGAAAGTTCAATGAATAAACTAAACAAAACATTATTTGGCTAAATACTAATGGCATTATGTTGAAATTGGGTTTCAAAAAACATACGTTGTTGAATTATACGTTTGTTGCAACGCATGCTCATGACCGTGTTTCATATGAAAAGCCATATAACTATTCAGATCAATGGGTGGTTACCATGTTTCATATGAAAAGCCAGGTATCAGGCAGATCAATGGTTGATGACCATGTTTCATATGAAATGCCAGATACCAGGCAGATCAATGGGTGGTGACCATGTATCATATGAAATGCCAGGTACCAGGCAGATCAATGGGTGGTTACCATGTTTCATATGGAAAGCCAGGTACCAGGCAGATCAATGGGTGGTTACCATGTTTCATATGAAAAGCCAGGTACCAGGCAGATAAATTGGTGGTGACCATGTTTCATATGAAAAGCCAGGTATAAGGTAGATCAATTGTTGGTGACCATGTTTATATTGAAAAGCCAGGTACCAGGCAGATCAATTGGTGGTGACCATGTTTCATATGAAATGCCAGGTACCAGGCAGATCAATGGGTGGTGATCATGTTTCGTATGAAAAGACAGGTACCAGGCAGATCAATGGTTGATAATAATAATAATAATAATAATAATAATAATAATAATAATAATAATAATAATAATAATTATTATTATACATGTGAAAGTTTGTAATAATATCATCATATACACTTGTTTGTATTAGGTAATTTAAGGTAACAATTTCTTTAAACTTACAATAATCATTGTATAACGAAAGAGTGCGTTTGGTGTTAAATGAAATATAATGTAATTCTAAACATTTCAAACATTTGTTTACAAGTATGTTTCCTTTTCGCAACTTACATTGAATTTTGGAGACACATATTTATCTTTGTTAAATTTGTCATTGTTTTCCATAGTGCTAATGCATATTTTACGGATTGTTTTTACATATTTGTTGTACAAACATCGCCAAGTTATTATTATTAGTGTGCTTATGAATGCCGATTTATCTTTTAAAACATATTAAATATGCTAAAAATAAACATGTATCAACAGTTTTTGTGGCTTTTCGTAGTATGACGTCTTGACGACTGGATTATATTTTTTACCAAGGGTATGCATGATAAAAATGACAATATTATTTTTACAATGTTAAAGACACGGTAAAAAATGCTTCATATTTTCAAAACAATGTTGTTTTAATAGTCGATTATGATGAGAACAAAATAAAGAACACTTGTGATTATGGCCATAAATCCTTAACTACCTTTAACTGGTGTTGGTGTTAAATGGGTAGTGTGCACGTCTGGCCAGATTCGAAATAATATTATCATGTTCGTTGCTTATCGATGAATAAAGAACTCCGTGTCGTTGGTTATTATCCTACGCGTTAGAACGTCAAACAGACACTCCGAAAAAGCATGTGTCCAATCATTCCGATATAAAACAGTAGCTAATACGAGTTTGTATAAACCCGTATTATATCCATAATATATCATCAAATATGCGATTTAACACTTTTCATTTGGTGTGTGTCTCTACCTTTAACATTCAAATATCGAGTTAGCATAATTGGCGATTACCTTTTTGGCATAGACGTTAGCTTTCGGTTTTATTTTTGCAACATGGATGACTCAATCGAACTTGTTGGAAACTGAATAGGGTTGTTAAACGTTAAAAAAGATAGTCAGTCGGGTTGTCTGAGGTATATTATAAGAACCGTATTATGTCTATTTGGCCTCCTGTGTATGGTACAAGTGGTATGTTTTTAAATTAATTTGCATGGAAAGAACAGTGCGACCAAATCCATTATGCGGTATTAATATTGACTCCTTTGTCATAACGTATCGAGTTCGTATCAAGCAAATACAATGTCGGAGCACTAAAACAATTAGATTGTTTATATCTGATTGTTGCTATATTTGGTAGGCAGTTGATGATGTTTCAGCTGAAATCTAATAAGAACGACTTTAATTTCGAAACCATCCTCTTCATGTCAATTATATATAGCGCAACCAATTATGATATATTGAGAAGCTGGTACGCGTGCGCGCAATTTCATACATAAACCGATACGGTGAAATAGATACATGACCAAAAATAACTTACTACAGTGCTAACGGAATGATGAGAATTAGCATCGTTGTGTGGCCTAAAGATGTCACTTCTTAACTCATTAACTGTCAACTCCTCATTTATAACACTAAATTATCATTTTCTGTTTTATAAGTTTATAGTCATTTTGCTGTTATTTCTGCTCCTCTTTTAATTAGTTGTTTATTTTTTGTATTTTGAATATGTTATTCTCTCATCCCTGATCCTTCCCTTTATTAATTCCCATAACATAGTGGGATTCGTTTCGTTATTAAAATCAACTACATTTTTTATTGAATTTTAATCTTATTTAATTTTTTCTCAATGAAGATTTTCATTTGCACTCATCCTAGGTGTTTGCTGATACATTAAATAATAGTTGTACATAATTACAACAGCGCGAGATAAATGTTCTTTGATCTTCTCAAAGTGCAAACCTAAAATATCTAAAATGATTGACAATAGCCCAGATTTCCCCAATGAAATTGCGCTCGACCTAATCTTTAAATATCATTGCCATCGGCTTTTTTAGAATGTTTACAATCATTTTAAAACATAAAATGCATTATCCGTATTGAACTATAATGGACCTTAATAGGATTGCGCTTGACTTGGAGAAAAAAGAAGAATACTAACCCATTTTATTAACCAGGTAGTTTCATTCAACAGTTGATATGTTTTGTGATTCTAACATAATTTAAACGGGACAGCTTTGTTTGCTTGAGTAGTGTTTGTAACAAATCTAGCACATTTTAGATATGTATTTTGCAATGGTTTCTGACGTCAGCCAATATAACTACCATCGCCTACCCATATACAAGTCAAAGAGGAAGGGAAACATAGATGCACTAATTCTCGCATACCAAAGGAACTATAAAGGACAAATTAATTTGTTTTAAGCAATCTTGGCTGATTGAACACATGGGAGCGTTTCATTTGGATCCGCTTATTGATGACCTGTCGTTTGAGTAGGCTAATCAATTTCATTAATAGGACGCTAGTTGGGGGTATAAACTGTGATGTCAAACGTTTTGATTTTAAACTTAACTATCGCCCAACAAAAAATGTAATTATCATTAAGTTCCTGCAACTAAATAACATTATATATATTACAAGGACTGCAACAATTAGGTCCATACGCTAAAAGGCTTCATTCGATAGTAGAATTATACCAATATAGTTTCCGTAGCCTAACTGTTTAATGCCACAGAAAGAGAGTATACAGCCGGATTATTTTGCTCTCTCACGGTTATAACAAACTGGCGAAAAAAAATATTTGCAAAACAGTTGTGGATTTAGAACTGAGAATGTGTTTGTTTTCTTTGAACGAATGTACTTATAGAATAATTAATGGAAACATACCGTGATACGCCATGAGTAAGAAATGAGTTAAGTGTAACCTTTCAATAGAAAACTACATATAAACTACATCGGATGCGTTTATTATGCCAGTGCTTAATAAAGATAGATGCATTGTTTTACATTTATGCGCACATGTAGAAACACGCCACATATAAATGTATTAGGGTTTAAGGTTTTAACTGTTTTGTTTTGCTCTAATTCGTTTGCTTAAAAAATATGTTGCACTGAGACATGAACAGGCAAACCATAGTGAATACAAATTCTCTGTCGTTAGTCCAGTCAAACTGAATTGTCTTGAAAATGTGACACAAACAGCTAAGGAAGTACAATGACTAGACATGCAAATATTGACATTACTGAAATGTGTATAGTGTTTTAGACTGACATGATGCTAAGACAAAAACACAAGCGTCTATACAAGGTAGGCTGAGCACGCAAAATGCAAGGGTAAAACATTAGCTGATGCGGACATTATAATATTATTCTATCAAAAAAAACACAACAAAACACCAACAACAATACTTGCGCTGCATATTTATATAACCATGCCTTCAAACCGCCTTAACCATGAACATGAACCGATCCAAATCTGCCCATCGCTAAAGAATACTTAAATACTAGCCATGTGTCATCTGCCAAACAAAGTTGAATTTACGCGCACTATTAAGACCCTATTTATATCACATAGATCCGTGCAGTTTATAAGAGATATTAGAAAACACAAACAGTCGCATTTAATGCAAAACGAAACAATCACATACGTACCATATATTGCTTAATATAAGCATTAAAAACGGAGCATACTAACGTTTAATTAACTCAACCGGACACACGTCTGAAGCAAATTTCATATCTTGTTTGTGTAAAAATATTACAAATGTAAACTAGTCAATATATATTTGTCAAAACAACAATAAGTATTAGTCCCGAATATATACATGCGAGTATATGTTTTATTACTGTAAAACACACGTACTGCGGTATCTATACCGCTCAATCATCATACATATGACGTTTCAAACGTTTACAGTTGAAATTATTTATGCGAATAATGATTGCAACTTAATCAATTTATAACAATTATTAAGGAAACAAAAAAGATTGTTATAAAATCTGACCCATTTGTTAATGTTAGCGTGTGTGTAAGCGAACCTCAAATGACTATCTGCCTAATTGACAGAGCAACCATTTGCGAAACTACTCAATATCTACTTACGCGGGACGGAAAGACTACTTAATGTTTCTTTCTGATACACGACGAACGTCATCGAGAAATCACTTGATTTTGTCGAGGATATAAATAACAATGCAATTAGTCATGCTTTGAAAATTGAGAAAAGACGGACTATTCTAAGAAGTATATTAACTTCCGCCTAAGACAAGATAAGCAGCGACAGATAAAATAACTGAGAGCGAATATGGTAGGAAATAAGTGTTTTTATTTCGTATGAATGTGCGATTACTCAAATTTATTTAGAAGGATTGTTATTATGGTATACAAGTTCGTACATCTTTACAGGTTTTCTTTAATAATGTGTATGGTATATGATTTTATGTTATAATACTAATATTCAAAATCGAAAGTGAGTCATTCGGGTAAAAATTTACCGGTAGTTGTACCTGTGTTGCTTAGAACTTTTTAAAGAGTAAAACACAGTATAATAATGTTTTAATCGTAAACAGGTTAGTAAATCTATACGGGTTTTATTCAATGTTTAAAGTATATGCTTTTATTTTTTTAAATATTTAAAACCGAAAGTGTGTCATTCGGGTAAATATGTACAAGTAAGTGTACATATGTGGCTAAGAACGTTTAAAGGAGTAAAAGAGTAAATTATAATGGCAAGTATGCATATTTTATCCATTTGACAGAGACCTTTCGGATAGTCTCAAACAACATCAATTTATATATTACCGTGTTATTGTAACGTAAATCGAAACTACACTACCAAATGTCAACCTACCAAACTATATTTATATTGTGTCGTTTGGTTGGATTAAAAAAAATGTTGTTAACTAATAAAACAATTATATTGATAAACCATAATTATATGTGAATTTTGGATCTTTCTATTATTAAGCGTATGGATAATAACTATCTTCTAGGATATAAGAAAAACCAGGAGAAGAACATGTATGTACAAATATTTTCGTCGCCCTAGATGACTCATCTCTCAGGTGAGATATAAGCGATACATGTGAATACCATCAACAGTTCATAGTTATATAAAGAAAATAAATATGGTTTGTGACTTTTAATATCATGTGATATGAGACGAGGCTAATATGGCGTAGGAAAAGGCGATTCTATTAACTATGCCACCAAATTTAATGCCATTAAATTAATAATCAATAAAACAAAACACAAATAACTGCGCTTAATTGTTTTGATGCACGTTAGAAAAATATGCAAATAAAAGACAGTCTGATTACATCCACTAACATTTATGTATATTTACACATAAACAAAACGTTGCAAGTAAACAACAGACAAAAAAGAGAATTTAAACGCAGATAAATGAAACAAAAATGAAGTGAGAAATCGATTCTTAAAATAACTATTTTTGCACTAAAAAGTAAATTTACAATATTTTTTTATAATAACACATTCGACGTGTACATGTTCTTCTACGTACCCGCTAACAGCTATGGTCAAAGCGAACATGTAGTGTGAACAATTGAAACAAGAAACCGTCGGAGACGGGTGATGCTCCCCAAAGTTTTTTTTGTCAAAATAGTGCACTATATATTCAGATAAAAAGAAACGTCTTGAGGGGCATAACTTTGAACAAAACAAGAATTGCACTATATGTACAGTTTATAGAAAATTTCAAAGGGTCATAACTCTGTGAAAAATCTTCCGACCATAACCGGTTGATAATATGCACATCTCCTCTTGGTAGTGAAGCTTCCCATAAAGTTTAATTGAATTCCGGTCATTAATTGCTGAGAAATAGCCCGGAATAAAATTGTGCACGGACGGACGGACGGACAGACGAAGCGGCGACTATATGCTCCCCCAAATTTGTTTGGGAGCATAACAATAAAAAACAATGAAAAAAGATTTTAACGTATGTGCACATTGGAATTTATAAAAGTTATTTATTTTTCAACTTGTCCATCTCCGTAGCATAAATTTAGGTGTGAGATGTTAACGGTTGCCCTGAAAACAGCCCTCCATGTGTTAAGTCAACGTGGGTGGGGAACACGACTGCTGCTAGATTTCGAGGTGCTGTAACTTCCTTATGAAGCTGCTTTTGTGTGGGATTCAGAGACGCCGCCAGCTGTGTTTGAGACGAAATTGTAAACATGGAGATGCTTTGGTTTTCGTGCTCGATGAAATGCTGAATTAATTGCTGTTTGAAATTCGAGTGCTTGATAAATTATTTGAATGGTTGTGTATGTGTTTGGAGAGTTGCTGAAGTTAATGATGCTAAATACGTTCTTGTGACCACTGATCTGCATAATATCAGCTGGATAGCCACTAAATCCCGCAGTCCCTGCACCATGTGTATCTGGCCGATTGGTTGGTTATTGTCCTATTTATACCTGTACAAATGCACACATGTTTATTTTTTTGACACCCTTTCTACTGGTGATGAACCAACGATCAGTGCCAGTGGTTCTACTACCATTGGTCGGCGTGCTTGTAGACAAGTAGAATGGGTCTAAAAGCTCGGAAAAAACATGGGCCGTTTTGACGAATATATTGTATAATAAAAATGTTCAAGTTTAAACAAAAAAACTATCGAAAGAAATGTATATTGCCAGTTTATACATTATCATTTTTTAATAATAATACTTATTTTTGGCATCACATAAGATGTAAGTTTTTCTAGTCAGGATATAAAAATGCTATCAATTGACACCATTTCCTTTTAGTGCTTGATACAGAGGCTCTGTGTTAGGTTTTTTCCTATTGCTCACCATTTTCTTTTCTTATCGTCAAAATTAACAAACACGCGATGTCATCAAGCTCTTTCATTTCAACTTTTAAGATATTGGATGGTAATTGTTGCTGGTTAAAAACTGTTTTAACATTCTTTCAGATTTGAGTCATGCTTTCTGACAGTTTTTTTGTGTGTGTGCTGAGCGTTGTATTTATCAATGTATTATAGGCTTATTAGAAATGCCTTTCACCTCTTTTAATTGTGTTCAATATCTTTGAGCTTCTATCATTTCCGCGTCATCGGCGAAAAAAGAAGGGTCGATATTGAATTCTGAGAGTACGTTCAGTCACATTCAAAATTACCTGTTAACTTACCGATTGATTCAGCCAATCCCAATAAATGATAAAAGTTGGAAAATCTGACATGATTATTTAATTTAAATTGAAAACGTGTTAAGTCTAGTTGTGTAAGTTGAACAACATGTTTATTAGTCCCCTACCGGTTTCACCGGAGGGGACTTATGGTTTGCGCTCTGTCCGTCAGTCTGTCAGTCCGTCAGTCTGTCACACTTTTGTGGATCCTGCGATAACTTTAAACGTTCTTCATATCTTTTCATGAAACTTTAAACATGGACAGATGTCAATATGGACATTATGCACGTCATTTCATTTTGTTCCTACGTAAAAAATTATGGTTGCTATGGCAACAAAAAGACTAGAAAAACTGCTGAAAATGGTGTGTTTTTTCTGGATCCTGCGATAACTTTAAAAGTTCTTAATATTTTTTCATGAAACTTGAAACATGGATAGATGGCAATATGGACATTATTCACGTTATTTCATTTTGTTCCTACGTCAAAAATTATGGTTGCTATGACAACGAAAAGACTAGACATACTGCTGAAAATGGTGGTTTTCTGGATCCTGCGACAACTTTAAAAGTTCTTAATATTTTTTCCCTGAAACTTGGAACATGGAAAGATGGCAATATGGACATTATGCACGTCATTTCATTTTGTTCCGACGTAAAAAATTCTGGTTGCTATGGCAACAAATAAAAAAAATCTGACAATGGTGGAATTTCTGACAATGGTAGAGCCGCTAGGGGACTTTTATTGCTTGGCAACAGTCTTGTTATCACTGTTTTAATTTTCAATCCGTTGTGTTCGTCTGCAACAAATAATGGTAACGGCAAAACTGGTGTGTTTGTTGTATTTTACCATTGAAAATTGCTAAATGTATTCATATTTCCATTCTTTGTATAATTTGAATAAATTATTTGTGTTTCTTTCTGAAATAAATAATACTTGTATTTTGTTAGGTTAATATGAATCGCTAAGTTTGGGTATATTTTAACAACATAAGTGACATTCCAAACCTACGAAAAAGTAGTTCTCAGAGTGGGCGGACTCGTAACATACATCGAACTCGACAAATCTGCATGACGAACTCACAATTAGATGGAGTTAACAAATGTTATTAATGGGCGGATTTTAGAAGTGTTATCGAAGGCGGGGGGAAGGGGGGGGGTAAGATAACACTTAAAATACCATGTAATCGTCTCCAATGTAATTGTGCACAAGCGGCATAATACATTCCATTATGCCACAATATACAGTATTACTATAAACACTTATACTCGCACAATATCGATTTGTAATTTACACATTGTCCTAAATCGTTTTATAATTAGGATATTTAATTTAAATAGCAAAGCGACCACAATTGTTGTCTTACATTCCAGATGGCATTCTGTATCAATACCAAATGTCATCAATCTTACCTTAGTTGTTTTTTAGTCATTGCAGGATCTGGACTAGTACTGACAGACGGACAGATTTACAGACGGACATATTGACAGACGGACATGTGGACGGGCAGAAAATGGACCTGTAGTTAGGGGACTAATAGGCACTTTTCATAATGTGTTCATGTTACAGGCCGCAAAAAATAGTCTTTGTGTGGCTGCCATCGATTTCGGAACGACTTACTCCGGATTTGCCTTCTCATTCAAAAATGAGTTCGATACAGATCCAACCAAAATATCTACTATGAAATGGTCCGGAAGCAAGCTTATTTCTCTAAAAGGTTAGACAATATTAGACTACTTCGCTCTAGTGAAGTCATATTTCTGTTTATATTGATATACCCCTTTTTTCTTACATTATGAATAACCTAACACTTGTGATAATTAAGGAATGTTTGTTTCGTTTCCGAACACTGCCTAGTGTAAAATGTTTAAATGTTTCTTTAAATTTACTAGAAAACTATATAAGTTTGTATTTCAAAGACATACTTGTTTTACATACAATTACAAATGTATCCCTCCAAACAATGCGTGCGTATTCGATATGAGAATATATATATAACGTAATAGTTCGCCGCACGTTAGGCATCATGCTATATTTATATGTTGTTCGTTGTTATATTCTTCAAATATCTTATTTAAATGTAGATCTGAGAAACTCAAATGCTGAATTCGTTCAATCAATTGCAGGCCCGACGTGCGTGTTAATAAAACCGGATGGCAAAACCTTGGAGAAGTTTGGATTTGAGGCGGAGACAAAATACAGCGAACTCAGCGAGAATGGGGAACACAAAAAGTGGTACTACTTTCAACGATTCAAAATGTTGCTTTGGGACAAGGTAAGATACTATAAGTTGTAACGTAATATCACGTTTGGTGTCAATACTGCAATAATGTATTCTTTCATTGTACAATGACCGATATCTTCGATCTTGAGCCAGTTTATTATCATGTTGCTTATGCTCCTTTCGGTAAATAGTTGTTGACTTGTGCGTACACGAACTTTAAACGCTGAAATTCAAAACGCAAATCATTACGCATACTCCTATCGTTGATTAGTCCAAGTATTGTGTACATTATTTATATCTTTGTTAAGAAAATGTAATCTCTTATCATAGATATTGTTGCATTAATTTTTCCATTATTAAAACAGATAACATCTGTATCTTGTTCGTTCATCTTATCGCGTATTGCTTTGATTATCATGGTCAAACCTGGAAGCTCGACAATCGATATCAATGCGGTACTAAACGGTTTTCGTATGCTTCAAATTTTAGGAAATGTATTAAGCATTAACTCAGAATCGGATTTTAAAAATAATTAATGGTTTGTTTCTCATATTTTCATATTATTTTTATCAGAGACAACATAGCAGTATAATACTGTTTTAGCCCATTCATAAAGACACAATGCTGGATGACGAATGTGGAAAAAGCCTTCCAGCTCGAACAGTGTTCTCATTGTCGATACGGTTTGTACATGGACATTCATGAATAACCATGACACGCATAACTCAATACGCATGTTGTTTCCGTTACTATTATCAATAAAAAGTTGTGTTTTTTTTACAAAGTTAATATACAGTTTAATTCGAATGATTTTACCGTATGCAAGTTTTGAAATCTAAAAACAAGTTCGTTACTTGCTATGGCAATTCCTAAATTGTTAAGTTTCATGACTGACCTTGTATCGTAGAATGTGAAGAAGCTACGGATTTCATAATAACATCTCATTCAAGAAAGACAACAGCAGATATTAATGTAAATGTATTTAATTAATAACAATTATAGATTTACTTTGAAAGTAGGAGTTCGAATAAAAATCCAAAATCACTATTTATTAGCAATGCGTTTTAGATTCATGATGGACAGCCTGACCAACATGTCTCAACAGCAGGTCACTGGGCTCGAAGCAGGTGACATACATTGGGTACTCACTGTTCCTGCGATATGGGACGATTCAGCAAAACAGTTTATGAGACTTGCTGCTCAAGAGGTATTGAAAGTTTTTCTTTTAAACAAAAACATAATTCAAAAAAACATATTTACTACATTCACTATATACATTTCCACTAATTAGCTAACTACGGTAATATACAAGGTCTAAGTGACGTTCCAACTCCAACGCCTTCCAAACATCGCGCCGAAGTCAGCTTATGACACACAAAAGGAGTAATCAACAGGGCGAATTCGCAAAGCGAAACTTAAGATTTAATTAAAGGGACACACTACGCTTTCACTGGATTTGGCCTCGGTCTGGCGGATTTTTTTTTTTTAAATTAAAATGTATCCATATTTATTAAAATTTCGAATTCTAAACAATTTTACTACATACTTTCAATTATTTTTCCGCGTCCACGGTAATTATCATGGAGATGCTTGTTTATAATAATGATCATGATTTTGTTTTTTCTTTGCGTTTATAGAAAAAAGATACCATGTATCGAGCATATTTTTTTAAATACTTATATAAATAAAATAAAATATATCATTGAGCCCTCGATATATAGCTTCCAGTAGTATACTATTAAATTCACTGATTCTACAAAAACGTCACAAACCAGAAAAAAGAATAATAACATATTGACATGATTCTGAAATCATCGTTTCTATTTTCATTTTCGTTCTTGGTCTTTTAAACCAATAATGTATTATGTCATTCACTTTATTATATCATCTTCGTACCTGATTGATCATGGAATCGCCTAAAAAACGTATTATTTCGTTTAAACTGCTTTGCCATTGTTATTACCGTTTAAATTGAAAGGCTGGGATTTCGACGGAGAAGCTGACTATTGCGTTAGAACCAGAGGCGGCGTCGATTTATTGCAGACACTTGCCGGTTCAAAAAGACGGCGACAGCGATATTTCATCATTCCGATCAGGAAAAAAGTATTTGGTTCTTGATGCAGGAGGTAGGAATGACGTAAAATAAATCGCACTTAAGGGGTGTTGCGGCAGTTTATTTAACCGAGGATAAATGTATAGCAACACCGATGCTATTATCACAACCCAATAGTTTTGTTATCAGAATCATCACACATTTATGACCGAGTAGGTTCATAATAGGTACTCAGTGGTTCGATCCCAGGTGCGGTAAACTTTTTTTTATTTTTTTTTTCTTTCTTTTATTTCACTCTTTTTTTTTTCCTGGAGCTCTTTAGTCCTGTTGTTTACATTAATAAATTTAAAGCATTTAATCACAAACTCCAAAACATGCCGAAATCTGTCAACAAGTCCCTGTTATGGAGGATTAAGGTCGAGTTTGATACTGTATGGTCTTATGTTTGTGATTAAATATTGTATTAGTGCTGTGTTTTAGTAAGCCGTTGTGATCCCAATTAAGATTGTAAACAATCTATAATGTTTATGCATAACAGTCTGTGTACCGGTACTTGGGTTTCGCCTAATTGCTGTATTTTAGGAAATTTGACATAGACGGTAGGGATAGTTGAACAAAAAAATCTCTGTTAAAAGTGCGGTGACCCCCCTTTTTTATTTTTGTTTTATGATAACAATACGTAGATGAACATATTTGAGCAGTTTCGCAAAAAGTTATTAGATAGAACTTTTTTAAATTCCATTTTTGTGGTTAAAATAGTAAAAAATTGACGTTTTTTTGGGTGACATAAAAATTATAAAAATTAAATTTCTTAAAATTTAACTTGTGTTCTCCATTTTTTTGGTAGTTTGTGGTTTAATTAAATGGTATATGATATATATTAGCTTATATAATATCAATATGTTGCCAATTTCATAGGTTATTAATCATTTTTATGCAATTAGAGATTTTTCAGTTTTAATGAAAAAGTACATGTTATATAATGGTGAATAAAATTAAAACAAGGCCGGTGACCCTATGTTTTTATTTCATTTTTCATATAGTATTTGTATGTAGTACTTGAATATAAATTTTGAGCAAAAGTTATTAGATGGAAAAAAATCAGCAAAACTGCAGCAACACCCCTTAAGAGCTAATTTATATCAAATTCCAAATGCAATTTATTCTTGTTTATTAGTCTTTAATAACGACTTTAAAATAGCCAATGATCAATGTTTATTGTTAAGGTGGCACAATCGATATCACAATCCACGAGGTATGTCTTGGAGGCGAACTCAAGGAACTGTACAAAGCTACAGGTGGAGCATGGGGTGGAACAGTCGTTGATAAAGCCTTCTTGGACTTTATCGGTGGGCTGATCGGTAATTATTCAGTAATTCCATTACTTCAAATGTTTTGTGTGTTTTAATTTATTGTCATTTGTAGTTTCATTAACTTTATGATGGTGAGTGCATTTCAATATATTCGTCTGCTATTGTCTGCTGTTGTTTTAGGGAAAGATATATTAGAAAAATTCAAGAAAGCGAATATGGAAGACTACATAGATTTACTGCGAGATTTCGAAGTTAAGAAAAGAGAAACTGATTTAAAATCTGACGGCAAAGTGACAATGAGGATTCCAGTAGCCATTTCGGATCTTCTAGAAGAAAAAGGGCAGAAATTGAAACAAATAATACAGAACTCTCCCCACCCGAATAAGGTTTGTCGTGTTAATATGTGTTATATTGTTTTGAAAAGAAGCGCATCAACATATGTGCTATATGCATTCATTTTGCATTCACATATGTTAAATTGTTTGTTTTGTAGTAACCCAATGGAATTATTTTGGTTTTTTAGATATCTTTGGCTGGGGAAAAACTTCGGCTGGACTACGACATTTTCCGATTGTTCTTCAAGGAGTCAGTTGACAAAATCTTGGAACACCTTTCCTCGTTGCTACGTCAGCCTGAGACATCAGGCGTGAAGACGATCCTCATGGTAGGAGGCTACTCAGAGTCACCGTTGCTTCAAAAAGCCATTCAGAACAAGTTCCCCTCGATGAGAATCCTCGTGCCACAAGATGCCGGTCTTGCGGTGCTGAAGGGCGCAGTACTCTTTGGACATTATCCCACTTCCATTAAATCACGCGTGTCTAAATACACGTATGGTTATAGATCATCTTTTCCTTTCGACGATGAAAAACATCCTCTAGAAAAGCTCAAGTTGTATGACAGCGGACGCCGTTGTGTCGATATATTTTCTGTTTTGGTTAAGTCTGGCCAAACACTAGTTGTAGGTAAAAATCAATATGTTATCGAGACATCCAACGTTATCGCTGATCAAAAAACTATGACTTTCGATATATTTTGTACAAGTAAAACTGATGTTACATTTGTCACAGATAACGGATGTAAAAAAGTAGGTTCGTTTGCAGTTCCACTGTCGGGCAGTGGTTTTAACAGATATGTTATTGTTCGAATAATGTTTGGCGGTACAGAGCTGACGGTAGAATGCGAGGAAAAGTCCACTGGTAAAATAACCAGAGCATCAATTGATTTCTTAGTGTAGTGTATACATCAATACACAAACAATCAAGTTCATTTGGTCATTTTCGTAAAAAATGACACACTAAAAGATCGCAGTGAACACACATAAAAAACAGAGCAATTACGGACATCAGAACCTTGGTATAACAATCATGTGCTTCAAAATATACACAACAACAACGCTTGAATGTGTTTGATTGACAATGGTACCCTTTTCCGTCAATCAATTAATATACCATAAATTATGGAGACGTATTATTACGTAAAAACCTAATACATCCCGTTAAAGTCCCAGAACTTTTTGTCCGATGGGACATTGTATATAATAGTTACTTGTGGTATCAAAACCTCATAAGCATTGTCAATGTTTCCACTGCTTGGTTTCAGTCATGGTACGCATGTATTGTGAGTTTGATATTACTATCTGCGACACGTATTGTTAGATTGCTATGATTGAGTTGAACAAAAACATAGTACCGATTACTCAAATTAATTTCATGGCTGACAAGTATGTGTTGCGATGCATTACGTATAGATTTTAACATCAAATCAGTTTTATGTTACTTTTATTGTTAGTGTGTATACGTATTTGTTTTATTGTGAGCATAAACTCGCTAATTAAACTGTGATGACGTACAGACGAACGCATGGCGATCGATATTTTTATAAAGATTAAAAAGCTAGCTAGCAGACTGAATTGTCAAATGAGTCGATGGGGAGAGAAATATATAATGTAAATAGCACGTGTTGACATATTGTTAAAAGTCAATTTTCTTATATGTTATTGTTGTTTTTTTCCCCTTGTTATGGTTGTTAGCGTTTTAGTGTTTAACGATCTTTCAGTGTTCATATACGTAATGAAGAATTCTAATAATGTTCATTGTAAATATTTATGCGAACAGTGTTTGCTTTATATCGTGTGTCGATTCAAACGTTCAGATACATGAAGTCTTGAAATGAAAATAATCTTTGTTTATACTTAAATTATAGCTGTATGTTTTTGTTTTTGTCTGAGTGCAGTTTGTGAAATAATTTACGAATTTTACTTCATATGTTTGCTTAAGATATTCATTTTTTTTTCTGATAATGCCCCCAAAATAGGTCGCATACTTATGATCACTCCGTTCGTGGGAAAGTGAGTTTACTTTCGAATTTCCATGTGTTTTATCTCTGTCACGTTTTAACTCTTGGATAGGTGTTCACAATTTCAAGTAATTATTCTTTCTGACCAGACAATGTGTCGATTACAGCTCTCGAGATGCGCCTTGGTGAAAGACCAATATTAATTACACGTAAAAACGTCTAGGATTTTTAGTGCCACTTCTAAACTGTTTATCCTAGATGGATGTTGATTCAAATCCAACTATGTTTATTAGCGATAAGTCGCTTACTACTCCCGTGCCTTTCGATCAAATGTCATGGTCACAATACAAAACACTATGTGAAATACTAAGCTTTTTCTCTGTAAATTTTTAATTCCAAATTGCCACACGTATTGTCACACGTATTCTGACGTTCCGTTGGTTTCCTCAGACTAGCATATGCTTCGGGTCCATGTCACGTTTGAATTAAATGATCATTTTTATTACTTTTTTTTGTCTAATTTGTCGATTTTAATTAATTTATTTGTTCTAATCTTATTGCAAATAAAACCTTTTTTTTTCGTTTTGTAATGTAGTGTTCGTCATTAAAAAATGGTTTGCATTTCTGTGTAAGTGAATATTTTCCTTATGTACAGCCTAATTATTATTTCGAAAACATGTATCATTAATTTGATGTTACTGATTTTAGTTATTGCATTTGTGTTGGTTAAAACTATATCCTTTTGAATTGTTTTGAAGTGATCGGGGTGCAAATTGTCAAAGTCGGTTGAATATGTATATAGTAATCAGACTATAAACACATGCATTTGCATTTGCATTTGAAAGTTTTACAATGTAGTGTTGCCTTGACTTTACTTATATATTTTTTTTATGACTTTCATAAGAAGTATATTTAACCATAGCACCAGATTTTAAATTAAATTTATCATGAGCATACGACTAAATATTCAGTTTAACGGACAAATTGATTACTCGGTTAATTTATTAATTACAAAGCGTGTGCCACAATGTTAGCCTCAACATTCACACCATTTTCAAGAACATTTGAACGTATTATTCTCTCAGCGTTGCCTTTCTTTTAAGCATTCTGTATGATTTTAATGTTTTTTTATTTTTTGATATGCGAATTTAATTAAATGTTTACATCAATATTGACGTTTTTGTTTCTTTGCCTGTCTCTGTTAGTCTAAGAATGATTTTAATAATCGATGAAACGTAATAACCTGTTGCACAGACGGATATGACAGTAAACTTGTATGATAAGAGTCCAAAGTTCGATGAACAAACGATATACAGGATAATCATGAGACGCATATTGGATAAACCAGTATAATTAATGTATACGTTGCAGATGACACGGTCTCTTGAACACAGCGAAATACACAACCGTTGTTTAACAAATGAAAAACATTTTCGTACATCATTATAGGACCTGTTGTTTATTGTTAATAAAGCATAATTGTTGAAACAACTAGAGTTATTGCGCAACCTTGAATACATTTTACTAGACTTATATAATTGCACATAAAGCCGATAATACACTACATTCTCCGTTAACATCAAGTTTTTAAGCATGAATACTGACATATAAATATACATGAAAACGTTACGATTAATCTTTGTGTCTCGTACGGAAGTGAGCTCCCTAAAACAATAGCATAAGTAACCTCAATATCAGAGCAGGAAATGAGGATCTTGTTAAAAAAGTGTGTGTTAATTTAGCCGTTCGAAAAATATTATCAACCGTTCAAGCCAATGTACCTTATCTAGCTAATATAACACATTTACAAATTTAAAATCAGGTCACGTTCGTTAATAAGTCACGTGCACGTGACCATTCATTACATTAATGTAAATATTCATCCAATGTAGCTTTTCTTTTTACCTTTTATAAGGTCAGTGGCAAAATTAAAGTGGCCAAAAGTCCCGAACTAGAGTTTTCCAAGACTAATGACTAACATACGCTTGTTATGGTCAAAAACAACAAATACCCTTCTGATATTCATCACATATAGTAACGATATATCCAAGTTAGGGTTGTTATCAACTTTTAAACATGTACATTGCTCAAATTTTAGTGGTACAAATTAAGAGTTTTACCCGGACTATGAACCAGAACATGCATATCACGCGCGGTCTAAATTTGTTAAGTGTACATGCCAAGTCATGCAATTTACTATCAGCGTTAATGATACACTAGAACGTACAGCGACAATATTTGAGTATTTAAAATTCAATATCCAGAGTTTTTCAGGACTATGAACTAACACCTACGTGTAGAGTACACAAACACCTAGCACGCCGATATATTAAAGGCCGTTGAAATTCGTCAAGTGTACATGATCTTTCGTTCGTATAAGCTTTTTAACGTACAGTGACCATGCTTCTTTTTCCTGGACTATGGACGATTACGTGCTATTAGAGTACGGACCTTCTTGAATCAGAAAATGGGGGAGAATGGCCGTCGGAAGATCATATGACAAATCCAAAATTGAAAAAGTACAAGCCCTCCCCCGCCCTCATTCCATGAAAATACACAAAAGAACATCACCATCTGTAAAACTGTAAAACAGTCCCCCATCTCACAACTTATGACGAGCACAGTGACGAGATCTAGAACGCCATGACGCTGACATTGCTTGAAGAAAGATACCCAAGGAAGCATCAATATGAACCTACACAGATGGGTCAGAAACATAGGTGGTCAAGAGATGCGGACCGGGAGCAATACGAACAGGCCTCCACTGCACAGAGCTGATGCAAAAGCCTGTATTTATGCTGCAAACAAAAAATGCAGCAAAGTAGACAAAGACTCCTAGAAAGCCTGTCCAACAGATCATACACAAAATAAAGTTATTCACAACTGTACCCCCAGAGGATCATAGCGAATACAGTAGTATTATTAAAGCAGTATGTATTTTACTGGACTAACCATTTAGAGTTACAGTCAGACTCTGTCATTTTATGTATACAGTGACCCCGCGTTTATCCCGACACGTCCGTTCCGGCAAAAATTTCCGGATTAACAAATCTTCCGGATTATCGAACCAGTGCCGTTTCAAGAGTTAAATATTTACCTTATGTTTATTTTGCATCAAGAATGATATGTTCTTGCTACGCAGACATTTATTAAGTTTAAAAATCAAATGCTGTTAAACAATGTAAATACAAAAACGCGTAACCGAATTTTAGTACAAGTACACACATGACGTAAAGCTTTGTGAATGTTACAATCACACAGTTAAGCGTTCATAGCTTAGTATTGAATCGATATCGTTGCTGTATACACTTTTCATGAGGACTGCGTGTATCTCGTGTGATACTGCCGCAGTGAAAAGACATTGCCATGGGTGGCACGCAAGTTGTAAGCTGGTGACGTCACATAGTTACAAATCAAGGGTGTTGAAGGCAAATGAAAATAAAACATAAAGCTGCGATACTGTTTTAATATCTAACTGTGAAAGCAAACTGTTAAATTTTCTGAACTAGCATGTCATTTTAAGTGATTAACAGTTTTGTGATGACGGTCCGATTGTAATCAGCGTCTTAATTGGTCGCGTGTTCAGCTCATTAAAGACATTACAGAAAATCAAACATCTAACCAAGTGTGTCCTTTAAGATGCATTGTGTAATGCCGACATCTATTTCACGCCTATAAGCTATCACGCCTAAACACAATAATATTTCACGCCTCGGTGATCGCGCTTTTGTTTAAACGACGGATTGGCGATTAAGCCTAAAACAACAATACTTCATGCCTCGGTGATTGCGCTTTTGTTTATACGGCGGGTGGGCGATTAAGCCCCCATGTTGGGAAGCATCCGGATTAACGAGAGACAATTACAGCTAAATACACAGATTGGTGTCGCGCAATCTACGTCCGGATCCGGAACGCGAGATTCCGGACTTAGGGGGCAAAAAACTGCATAATAAATCCGTTCCCCTTAACTTTCGTCCGGATCGCGAGATTTCCGGACTATCGAGATCCGGATAAACGCGGGGTCGCTGTATATCTAATTTGTTAAGGATACGTAATGCTTCCTTTCTAAGCTGTTCGGCATGTAATGGTGCGTTGTGTGTGTTTATGCATTTCGGTTCTATTAAACATTAGCATCAAACGCGTCGCATTGGATACATGTTCTATGTTCATATGTGTTAAATATACTATTTGCTTTTAGAAATGCCCATCGTAAGCAGAAGTTGAAACATATCGTTGAAAGTAAGTGTTAATGTCCCGAAAATGTACTTATTGACTTTGGATGAATAAAATAGAAAGACTAAAAACTTGTATCCAACACGTAAAGACATTCGACATATTTATTCAAGCATTTGTTTTAGGCGCACAATGTTACGTTGTACATAAGTTCAAAACAATCTCCCTTTCATCGTGTATTGAGTCGAAGGCGTTTGAGACACTGTTTTCCAAACTTATCGTATTTCGAGTCAATGTGATTTACTGGATTTAATGATTGAGGAAACATCATGATATTTTGCATAGACGGGTATGACAGTAAACTTTAATAATAAGCGTCCATTCTAAGTGGATCAATATGGGCGAAAAAAGACAGTCTGAATGCTGGATGCACTTCCTGTATGCGCGTAGACGGTACATAGACCGATAATGTTTGGTTTAAGATGAAAACTGGGCGTATTCCATGTTTCGTATAATCGAAATCAGTTAATAAGGTTGAAATAGGGCTGGCCGATTTTGTTGTGTTGATTTTCAAGCACTGGGTTGAAACGGGTCCGCGAAACGACGGGTAGAATGTTGGTACGGACGGTGACGTTGAATAGCAGCTCCCGGATATATTTAGACATGCCAAGTTTTGTGTCGAGTATGACGATTGGCCAGCTGATATTGATGACAGGTGATTGGCGGTTGACCTTGCATCTGAAAACATGTTTATTGTTTAGACAAAACGCATGTGCTGGACCCATGTCGATAATCTGTGCTGCCAGAACATAAATTGTGACCAAAAATACTGCTGCATAAGAAATCATGTTATCACATGCTATACCTTGTTTTCAATGTTATACAGACATTACGTATTTTTTTATATTACACATGTGTACTACAACATTCTTAAGCGTTTTCATTGGCTACAGAATCAATAACTAACCAATCGCATGGCTTTCCTTGGTGAAATGACGTCGTCAACATGAAATGACGTCACGATAGTAAACAACTTTTAGATCTATCAGCATTTGATTTGTCAATTAAGATGTTTTTTATTTAGTTTAAAAGCATGTGATAAAAAGATCTGACACTCGTTGTCAGATCATACCATATTGTATTAAACGAGTTCTGGAATTCTGTAAGTATTCTGTAAGTAAGCGAGCCTTTGGCAAGGAATTCCAGGATGTCAACTCATGTCAGATCCTATATGTATACTTCACCTTTACACAGTGACTGAAACTTAATGTAGTTGTATCTCCAATAACTCAATTCAAAATACTGCTTCGTCCCAGACAATGGGCTCAAAGTATACATAAATAAATATANTTTAGATAAGGATTTGATTGACAGTTGGCGAGATGTCAATTACTCTATGTTTTCGAACACTCTAAATTTTCGGACACCCCATTTTTAGCCAAAATAATTATTTTGTTTGACTCTTTATTTTCGGACATACGGGTTTTCGTCCACTATTGACGACTCTAAATTTCCTGACAGTATATTTTAGATCGCTATTTTACCATTTTCGGCCCTGTTTTCGTTATCTGATGACCCTACGATCATGGGGTTTTACAACGGGATTAAGGTCATAAAACCGATGCATACCTGAGGGCAAAGGAACATTTGCATTATTGGGTAAATAAACTTGTCCACCGGTAATACACAATGGTTTTGCCCGGAAGCATTGGAAATGATATCGTAAATGTTAAACACCATAATGGAACAACGGGATAACGTCAATTAGGGCCAATTATGATAATCTTTAACAACGTTCTTTTGAAAATTAGCGTTATGCAAAGCCAATTAACATTTCAATTATCTACTGTACTACTTATCAGAAAGATAACTGTGACAAATATTAAATACTCCAAAGCGTGATTCACCCTATTGCAAGTTTTACGAACAATTGAAGGTGTAAGACAACGACTTATGAACAAACAAAGAATTCATAGTTTGCAAATTTTTATTTTATTGCATTAATGACAGGTTTATACTAGAGAGTATCGGTACATCACATGCTCATCTTTGACATCGTTGGTCAAAATTCAGCCTTGAAGTAACTTTCTGTAAAATAAATTAAGCATTTTAAATTATTTCAAATGCGATGCTCACATACATAAATGTTATTTATACTATACGGCGTGGTATTGTACAAGCACGTGCTATAACCGGTAGTCGTTGATACAATGGACGCTATTTCGGACACGTCATTTTTTCGACTCTAAATTTTCGGACACCGGTATTTTGTGATTATTTTTCGTATCTAAGTTTTCAATTAATTATATTTAAGTTTCCGAAAACAGAGTAATTACGTTAATAAAAAAAGCTATGGCCGAAAATTAACTAATTCATATTAAACTGTTTTTGGCGATGTTCTCTATATTTCCTAAACTGATATATTTCTTTTTTTTAATTTTCCAAATAAAGTGTAAATTTGAGATTGAACTATAAAACAGGAAACACATATATTGGTTTTGCTTTCGTTTTATTTTTCGGATAAATAATATTAGCAAGACAATGCACAATTTGAATACACATCTCTTCAAGGGAGACCACGTCCCCGATGTGGATTAATTATGTTAACTGTTATGTCTGCGCATGTGTTGATAAGATTTACACGATAAGATGAATGAAATCTCGTCGCCGGGCGTGAACACCCAATTACGCTTATCGTTGTTTATTCAGGCCCGTATCCAGGCACTGGGCCCTGGGGCCCGGCCCCCCCCCAGCTGGCTGTCAAGTTATGACTTTTTTAATAATGGGCCTGCTGCAAATTTTTCTCACATGAAAGGGCTCATAGTACACTTCCCCACAATACAAATGCGCAGATGTGTTTTATTGCCCCTGATACACAAGAGGATTAGCGCTAATTTACTCGCCAGTGGAGATAAGCCCCTAGGCTATGTTTTCTTATCACTTTGTACACATGTCCCCGATCTGTCAATTACCCGTTGTGCTCAATGCTTCATCTATCGATGGTTGGTGTAACACGTCTTTTGATTGGCCGAGGAAAGAGAAACAGCGAAAGGATGGAACTGATACAGAAGGTCGTAGGTGTGAAAATTACTGACGTGAATAATTGTGAAAAACAAATAATGTTGGAAGCAATTAGAGAGGTGATACGGATAATCGTCACTAATTTAAACCGGTAAGTTTCTTTGTTCCATTTCCTTCTATTGTTGGTGTTATTTTTTATCCCTAAATGGTGACAAATTATTGCCAATTAACTAAAACAGCGGCACTTTTATGATAATGCTCTCGTAGGTAAACACAAGGTAGGTAGACAACATATTTCCTAGCGCTTATTTTACTCGACAATGACTCAAAACAATACGAAATTTCTTATGATATTTGACATCACTTCTAAAATGAAGCGTAAACAGTTAACATTAGAGACGTTTCTGAACAAAAAACTGATGACGATATTTCTCAGCCAATTTTGATAAAGTATGACGCAGTAGTGGATATCAGGTAAAAGGTCACCATAATCAACTATTTTGGATTTATGTCTTGTATGTTTGTATTTCTTTGCCAACAAACTCTTGCAAATATATACCGGTATATATTTATATTTGTCTGATTTCAGGTCAACTCCTACGCCTCATATCCAGGGCACAGACAGTATACATACCTCAGAAGACATCAGCCTCTATGCCAGACATCACGGCAAGTTGACAGATGAAGGAAAACACAAGGTACTGACATTGGACTGGAGTCCACCTGACCAGCATGTACTCCCACGGCCAGGAACACACAATCGCTCCTTTCAGTCTTCATGGCTAAAGAAATTTCATGGACTCGCATACAGTGTCAAAGAGGACGCAGCGTATTGTGTGACCTTTCCTGGCAACAAAACCCGTGGACAACTGGTGTCGGAACCATTCCGAAATTGGAAAATGCATTGGATATACTAAATGGACATTTCAATCCTGACGGAAAGAAACACGCAAAGGACGGTGGAGCAGTCTATCAGACCCATAGTAATTCCAGGACATTATCGGAGCAGTTCCTTGGTGTTCACAAGAACAAAGCGCCAGTGATTAAGCAGATTGACACTGCATTACGGGCCCGGGAAAAAAACGCAACAGTTCTTGAATTTATTGCGAAAACTGTGCTGTTGTGTGCACGACACAACTTGGCACTTCGTGGTGACAAAGAATCTTCCAAATTCTTTGAGGACAAAGGCATAAACTGTGGCAACTTTCAGGCTTTGTTAGAATTCCGTGTAGAGTCTGGCGACACTATTGACATATAACCATAATAGTATTTTGTCTTTGAAATAAAACCTCATCTAGAGTCATACTTTATGTTACATTTCTTAATAAAGGTTTTTGAATTTTAAAGGTTGCTTTTCCTTCTTCATCAAACATCATACATTTCTGAAATCTTAAGACTTCAGAAAGATGTTGATTTACTTGTAATATACCATAACTTTATATCACAAAATAAGGTTTGTATACGCATTAAAATTCACCTTGAACAGTGCCAAATAAAAAAATATATATTCAGGAGGGGAAGACCCCTCCCGCACCCTCCCCGTTTGGGCCCCCCCCCAGTCGGAAAATCCTGGATACGGGCCTGTTATTGATAGATCTTTGATCTTCATCACACCTTTTTACTGTCAACAATTGGTGTTAACAAACTGTTCAAAATTGTAACTTATGAAAATGTAAATGCAAATGGTGAGCAATTAATTACTTATGGCAAGTAAATTGTGAAAACAATAACCGTTAACAATTTTAAACGGTAGCAATTTAATTTCAGTACATGTTTATTTCATCATGTCCCTTTATAGAACTGATTTACACCGTTTTTTTCTACAGCAACGTGATACTATTTGCTGCCTTTGTAGACAGCTACAGCGTACATCATTCAATATACATGTTCGCCATGTTAAACCCGTGTTTTAATAAGAGAGCGAAATTGTTGCTGTCGTCTGTCAATTTCCTAGCATTGAAAGCGTGCGTGTTGCAAAAGACCATGTGCTGTAACTAAATAAAGACGCGCAAATCAGTACATGTAGTATTTTAAAATGAAAAAAAAATACACCGGAATATATGCAAACAATGGGAAAGTATTGATCTATTGGAACTTAAGACAAAAAAATACGTCCGATTACGACTCATGCATTGCAGTGGATGTATTTTTAAAGAGCCAGACTAACCACTTCGTTGTTTGGCAAGTACGTTGGAAAATTACCAGATACGGTCAATACACGAACATTAATTACAAATGTAATGAAAATAAATGAAATTTAATTTTAGGTGAAAACTATTTAATTTTTACTTTAATGTGGTTCGCTTGAAAATTTAATACAATGCTCGTTGATACCAATGCATTTATGATAATAATTATGTTGTACATTCTTTGTTAGTCTCACACACATAGAGACAGGTACAGTTTTCTCTACTGAATATCTGCTAAACTACTTCATTTAAATTGAGTTTCAAGTTGAATGAAGTATTTCAGAAGATATTCAGTAGAAAAACTTTGCAACATTTCAGGCCGTGGCACACTTTTGTATTGAACAGTTCACATCTGCCTTTGCCATAAACTGTAATTTTAATTATGTTTCTTAATCAAGTATTAATTTGAAATTAATAAAAAAAAAAGTTATAAACAAATTGATTAATTGGTATTTAACTGTTCCGGCAATGTTCTATATATTCCTAAACTGATCTATTTCTTTATTAAATTTTCTAAATAAGTGTAATTTTTGGATTGAACTGTAAACAGGAAACACATATATGTATTCTGCTTTCACTTATAACGGATAAATACTATTAGCAAGACCATACACATTTTGAATACAAATCTAGGATAGAGGCGCAAATGCATTCTCTTCAAGGTGGATGTCCCATTTAGGATAAAGAGCGTTTATTGGTATGCTAATGACACCACATGCCGGCACATGTGTGGTTAAGATTATCATGATAAGATTCGCCAGTCATCTTTTCACTTGACTGAAATATCGGTTGCCGCAATGACACGAATCTTTATTGCAGCACGACAAATATCACTTATAATCCTACCTGTACCGCGTTAAAAAAACACGCACAGTTTCGTTTTCGAATTCTGGGTGTTAATGCAAAAAAATCTTTGTTGGGTTCACAAAAGACTTGTCTTTTCGGCTATTAAACACTATGCTGTATGCAGCATAATAATATAAAATTGTATTATGCATGAAACCGACGAAATTAAATCCTCATCTAAAAATAGTTGTTTACGCATCGCCTACTTGTTTACGTCATTGATTAACTCCGCCTTTTCATCCCAATTCACCGCTGACATCGACTGCGCATGCGTAGAGATTAATTAACCCTTGAAGGGGTTAATTCACCGCTTGCGCTGAATTGCGGTGACTTCACCTCTTGTAGGGATGAATTCACCCCTTGCGATGAATTCATCTCTTAAAGGGATTAATTAATCGCAATTCATCTCTAACAACCGCTGGAAAAGGTTAAATACAGATGAATTCGGATGAAACGGGGTTAACACGGATTAATCTCTAAACATCGGCTTAATGAGGGTTATTTTTTAGGGATTCTTAAGAGATTAACCCCGGAACAAAACCCCTAACACACTGTAAAAGTATGTGTTCAATACTTTCGTCGCGTGTTTTGCGTACCGCAACTGTGCCGTAAATTATGAGGACATTCATACAAGGTCATTTGATGCTCTTGTTAAAAACATATATCATAATCTAACTATTTTAAGATATTATAAAGCGACACAATAAAATCCATACAATATTTGTAATCTCCGCCGAGATACGAATCAGGTTATTGTATCATCAACATCTACTGTGCTGCAACTGGGCCATTCAATAATAACAACTTGGGTTGATACTTTCAATTCAAAATCGCTTGGGGTTTAGCATATTTTATGAGATCAAAACATAACACTAGGCCTAGCTTAATTAATTCAACATTTCAGTGTTTAAAAGCAAATACAAATAACACAATTCAAGATTCAAAACTGGCCGACAGGCAGACAGACAGACAATGTAAAAATACAAATAATGCATATGGACTTACCAACATAAATGATATGTTCTTCTTCCATGATGAACAGTGTATATCTGTTATAATGATAAGTACAATCTTCACGAACACCGAGAGTCTGCAACATCCGACTCCTGCCTTGAATCTTAATTACTATTTTATATGATATTTAATAAACCATTTATTTAGCAAATCACATTCGCCTTTGTAAAACAGCGTCATGCAATGGTAACAGAATTCACTATGTGTCATCAGCTATCTTATCGTCGGTTAAATTTTATTACAGAGATGACTCGGTGTTTTGAAAGCAGTGTTTTTGTAGGTCTAGGTTTTTCAATATTTACATAGTTCTTTCATTGCATAGTTGCGACGTTCAAGACTTGATAACATATATTTATTTATCTTGCTAAAGTACATAAATGCAAACAATAGATCTATAAAAATTCAATAATGAAATAAATCCATACATTTTCTAATCTGTTTACTGTCAAAAATATAAACTTTAACTTTTACTGCAAATGTCATTGATATTGATATGTTGGCACACACATTACCTAATACTGCCGTTATATTTTTTTTTTCAATCAAGATCAATTGAAAGGTACTTTCGACATTGTAATATAGTTTTTATAACATCAAGAACAACAACATCTAAACTTTCTCATTAGCTATTTATTATCTTATGCATATAATTTAAAAAAATATGTATATGTATAAACATATATGTACATGTTTATTGTATTACTGTCCAACGATTTACGATTAATACAGAATGCAGTTTTCTTTCCAGAAGCTCGTTGACAATATTGACAATATTGTTAAATTGGCTAACAAGCTTCGCAAGTCTCTAGAACTTAGTGGCATAACAACAGTACATTATTTCAAGTTTTATAATGTAAGACGTCATGGCACGACTGGTGTCAGGCTAATAAGTTATATAATGTTAGAGGCAAGAGGTAAATATTTGACGTTTAGAACATAATTTGTATTATTCTGCTTCTGACTCGCTGCCTTTCAGTGATCTTCATTGTGTTTTTTATCACGATGAAAACATAAATGGCAATCACCTGAACAAAATCGGGAGTGTTGTTTTTTGACGATCAGTGCATGGAATGTATGATTTTGAAGGGGCAATACATGGTCGAATCGTTCGCGTACACCCAGCAGTAAGATGATCGATGTCTCCTTTAGGACAGGTGCGCAGTAACAAATGGTCGTTGGTATGAAACATATGCTCCAGAAACCCAGATTAGATTTCAATCGGAAGGACAGGGCATGTAAGTAAGTTTCAAGGAGGTAAAAAGGAACAAACACATGATGAGATGATCAGGTTGATAAAGAAAATCGTGCATGTGTTTCAGTCATATCTATGTTTGAACAATGTTATATTGGCTGTGTGTAAGCTCCGCCGTGGGTTTTTTGTCGATGAATATTACCACAATTAAGTATATACTTTTACATGTTGTGTTTAATGAGTTCCCCCTTATTGCTATTGTATATTGGGTAAATTGTGTATCCAGAATAGTCGTAGTTAATTATATTGTATATTTCTTTGCAACTGATGTTTAGTATTTATACATTTCTTGTGTTCCACGTGTTGGTGTCATCAAACACAAATAATATGACAAATGATGTTTGGATTTTCTGACGTTCTGATTTGATTTGGTGAATTGTAAAAGACTAAGCAAGTCGCTCTGAAAACATTAAAAAAGCATTTGTTCAACCCCTGCACACTGGAAGTCCGAACGTTTAGAACGTCATTTGATTTGCGCGGTCGACACTATACCTTATATTCGTCAACTCACAAGCTACCTGGATATGACTCAGTGTATAGTGAAGATTAAGCTCAAGCAAGCCCTCTTTTGACAATGAAGGGCTATAATTGGATCTTTTAACTCAAAGAATGGCATTGTACTTGCCGGTGGTTTATGACATTCCGTCGCATATATAATCATATAGTTTTGCAAACATATTTGACAATCATTCAGAAAATAAAATAAAAAATAACGTAAAGTGCTGTTATTTGACATCGATGTATGACCTTGACCTTATATAAAACCAGCTTGTTCTTGCGTAAAACACGATGACAAATCTATATTTACATGTCTGCCAATACGTATATTGACGCTGCAGGCCAGACAAAGACAAATATTGAAACATTGAACAAACAACATTCATATAGCATTCAGTTTGAAAAAGGCCGCCGTCTGCCGTTTTAAAAGAGTTTAAAAAAAAACGGAAAAAAGGTGTTTAAGGCCAAAATAAACATGGTGCTCTTCCAACTATTTGAAGTTTTTTGCCAAACTACATGCTTGTAACATTTCGACCCCTCTACAGTATTCCTAAGAGATTCAAAACATCAAGTTCTGGATGAACAAATTTGCGAATAGTCATAACATTTCCCAGTTCTCGGGGATTCGTTAGAATGTTTGATTGTATGGAAAGGAGTAAAACTAAATCCAATTTCAGTATGAATATATTAACGACGTGGTAAGCATTCTCGTCAGAATTAGCTTCACCTCACCAGGGATAACAAACACGACCGGGCATTAACATGTTATTCTCTATTTCACAATCAAACTAATTCAACTTTACTCCGTGATAGATAAGCAGGTATACGATTCGAATTTTTGTTTAATGTACTGAAAGGTTAATACTATATACAACGATTTAAGAACATTTTATCTTTTAATATTGAATTTGCTGAGCGTATTTTAAATATACACATGGCTATAAATTCAATACAGCTAAAGCTGAATGCATTTAACAATATGCATGTCTCTATAAATAGAGCACAGCTAAAGTAGGAAGTATTTTGAAAATATGAATCAGTCTATAAATACAGTACAGCTCAAGAAACAAATGGCAAACTACAACGCTGTGAGTGCTTATGTATCCCTTTTTGTCGGTTATCTTGGATTCAAGTGAAAAAGGTAATTTAATCAGTACATACATAAGAGTCATTAACTCGATTTTACGTCTGCCATTTCTATGCAAGACCTCCGCTGTTTCTCTCTTTTCCGTCCAGAACGTACACGATCGTACCCGTGTGAGATCTCGGAAGCGAATCTCGTGGACCGCGTTAAATATCGTGGTTGGCGTTCTTAGGACGATGTACTTTATTTAACTCGACACGCGATACTACATGCGACTACAGCCAACGACGTATGCCACTTTATTGCGAAATTATCGTGTAAGTATCGACTGTCGACTTTAATCTTAGTAGCTCGACTAACGACAATCCCCATGCTCATGTGCCACGACATTCGATATTAAACCGCGTAATAATAAAGGGATTGTCGACCATCTATGTAAGCCACTTTAGCTCGATGCACTACATTCAACGCGACGAACGACAATCTACAAAGACACACGATATTGACTATCATGCGTCGTACACATATTGTGTGTTGCATTGAATATTGTGCGTCGTTGTTTCGCTCGATATTCTTACGAACTAAAATATCGTTCATCTTAAAAAAGCAACAGTATAATCTTAAATGTTCTCATATTAATATGTTACTTTTTATAAGTTACTCTGATTTGTGACATATTGAAAATCAGCAGAAACAAAGAAGGCAACTTCCTTATGATGTTGAATAATGAATTTATCTTTCTGTTTCAATTTATGCTGAATGCTTATGTTTGTGAAGTGTGTTTTGCCCTCAAACATTGCATTGTCTTCATATCGTGTAAACAGCAAGAAATTGACCACACAATATTACCTTCTGGATGTATTTACTTTTGCAAAGGCATTTGTATTGCTGCTTATCAAATGAGGTATTAAGGCTACCGCACGGAACTTTGAGGATATAGTGCGAAATATGGATCTACGGAGACATTACGAAACAACTCGGTTAAACAATATATACAATTTACCATGAATGAATGGTATATGAGGCCAATGTGTCCGTTATAGGATCATATAAAGCCTTATAATATACCATGGTTCAATAGTTAAACAAACTGATCATATGAAAATAACGATGGAAATATTTCCAGATTCGTCAGGCGATCTTAATTTATATTCCTAAGCAATGTGTACAGGCTCTTGAATGTAAAAGCAGAGTCCATGTTTCGAAACGGCCCAGATTCGATTCTTGTGTTTTATTGGAGCTTAAGTCTTAAGCTCTTAAGTGCCGATAATAACATGTTTAAATGTTAAGCATTTAATGACGAACTTAAAACAATGCCTTTATTTAAATACTTCTGTGCACAAAAGCGTTAATAAAACAATCATTTAATGTAAAAAAAAATGTTTTACCTGTTTGAAGAATCTAGTCAATACTTTATTCAATCGCCTTAGGGAATTGAAATGAAAACAGGATGAACACTGATAACAAATATGTCGTTTCCTGTCGCTTACTTGTTATATTTAGTAAAGTAACAAGGTGCTGCAAAAGGCTTCACAAATTTTATAATATGTTTAGCGTCGCAATAGCTTATCTTAACCTATAACTAAACAATACAACTTACGAAGTCATTGCAATTGAGCAAGCTGGGACAACTATGACATTGAATAGTGTTCAATGATCTGATTCACAATATTTACCTATAAAACACACACACACAACTCATTTTTCCATGCAAAAATATTGTTTTGCATGGTATACCAGAGTAGGTTTTCTCTATTCGGGTTTTCAAAATCTACCAGCCACAGGAAATGTGTTGTCTAAATTTAAATGAATCGTTTTATAGCACTTAACTATTTTACTATATTTAAGAGCTACATATGAAACGTACTTGTGTATTAATGTAATAAAATTCCAATATACGTATTGAAAATATTTAAAACAAAAAACTGTGCTATGAAAAAACAATCATTGAGTCAGTATTGCCTCATGGTTGTCACTTATTATTTCCCGACTGTTTCACGGTTGATATGAAGAAAGTGAACAAAGCACAATGTATAGAAATAGTTACTGGAAAAATACCAAATTTAAGCAAATAGTTTAGACCGTGTTGTTATTGATTATGACTTTGAATCAGCGAGTGCATACTCATACAAAAAAAGAATCAGACAGAACAATTAAAAGCGGCTTAACCATGGTATTGTGTAATTTAAAATGGAAACGTAACACGTCTTAAGTGCACATGTTGTTCTATACAAACTTTAGCACACGGGAACTTTAGAGGTAATCACACTTTCAAAGGAACAGCATAGCCAATCGATCTGAATCAACAGAATACTTCATTGGATTGGTTTTCAATTTTATAAATATGTCTTATGTTTAATTTTCACCCATCAGTAATGGTCTTAAGAATTTCTAAAGAAACAAACATAAAATGTGTTATGGCCTTTTTCAATTTACGACTTAGATTTACGAGTATTTTGACGGGGAAAATCAATATAATACCTTATCATTCACTGACCTTCGTCAGGATAAAGCCGCAATGTTTACCTTTGTCAACAGTCGTTTATGTTTACATGCCGAATACTAAATTTATGTGGGTTCCCTCTTGTCCGTGTAAATCAGTTTACCACAGTGATAGGTAAAAACTATATAAATTATGTAAGTTTTGAAGTTTACATTTGTTTGCTATTCTAGTTCGCCTTCAAACAGCATGTATGACGTTATTTAGGAGCATTTATCTCGTCCGATTTCGATAATCAATTAATCGACACTTGATCTTAAAAGTAAACCTCTGATTTATCATTTTAAGTGGCATTTTAACCGTTTTTGCTCTCTAAGCTCAACAGCTTTCATCCGATTTTCATAAAACTGCTTGACATGTTCCAACGAAAAAAAACTCGTTTTAGTCTTTGATCGTTAACTATACTACACCAAGTTTGTTATCCGTCTTACAGATTGAACACTTATAAACACGAGGGCGTATAACTAGACTTGTATGCATTACGTATGCACGTTAATAGACCGATTTTCATAAATATCGCGTAATCATAAAAGTGCTATCGTTTTATCGTCATCGTATGTACAGTCAAATATCGACTTTAAAATTAAACGCCTTTTGGTCTATATATGCTTGCGTACAATAAAGATAACGAAAATGCGTTTGAGTTTTATTTACAAGATAGGGACCATAGTGTTTTCTCGGTCACGTGAATGTGTCAATTGGACTTAGTTTTATACTACTTCCTCTTTGATTAATTTAAGCAACGACCTAAAAAAACATGTTTCATATAAAGTTAGCAGATGAAATACAACATTTCAGTTACAACTGTTTAAGTGATGTCATTTGCATGGTTTATTACTAGTTTCCATTCTTTTAAAACAACAACATACACGATACATATACCGAAGATACCAATATGAAATATATAAGTAAAACACCTCGTGGTCGCATATAAATATGTATTTACAAATAAAAACACGCTGGCTGTCATTACATTACGCATATGCATACAAGAAACTATCATCAATACTCCTTAGATCGCAAGCACCGTAGTGTAATAACGTCTTAAACAAGATACATTTAGTCGTAAAACAAAGTTATTGCTTACCTGTTCGACCCAATCACGTTGGTATTTTTTGTTGAGTGTGTCGATATTTTTTGCTTCTTTTGATAGTAAATAAAATTAAGTTTAACAAGTTAAAAAAATGAAATAGTGAACACATTTGATTTTGAAGATGTTATATTGGAAATCCTTATAAACGTATAAAACAAACACGCATGCATCATGTACAATTTAAAGAAACAATGTCTACATATCATATCTTTTAGGCGATGTTAGCGAAAACAATTTTTGTTGGCTAATGGTTACTCTCTGGTCACATACATATTATAAACATTCACAATTCATAAAGCTTAAGTCTCTCAATATAGGGATAATACACGTTTTCGAGGGCATGATCATCTGCGGGCGCACGAAAAATCCGTTCCTGCCCGAGTGCGTGATCATGAGAGACTTAAGCTTTATGAATTGATCATGTCCGAGAAAATGTGTATTTTCGCTATTATTGCATAAACTAATCACACATACCAAAATAAATTAAAATAACATTGAAAACAATATGTCTTGTTCATTTGACATCGACAAAATAATTCGATTAGTTCATATGACGTCATTCAGTTTAAGGTTGTGTTTTACATACTAGTATGCCTCACTCGGTCTGTGCAAGCTCGAGTTCGTGGCGTGTTTCCCCGTCCGATAATGAGCGAATGAGTTACATAGGCACTGGCAACTGTTTTACTATATCAATAACTGTATATGTGTCACCATCTTTTTCGAACAATAGATTGCAAACTAGCCAGGTTGTGGCCAATCACCTGGACGCGCTTCCCGGTCAGCCATATCTAAGGGAAGTAACTGCGCGTCGACCAGTTTATGGATATGAAAAAACACATTACAGTGCTTGAACGGCACGTGAATCGCCTTGTTGCCAAGTTTCTGCACCCCGCCAGAGGGCATATATATAGAGTTTATGCATATCAAAATACCAACCAAAACGAGTTTAAGAATGTTTGCGAACATGCGCACGTCAAGACACTCACGCCCTCACGTTAAGACTCTAAAACATCTGCAAATAAACACATTCAAGTGAGCACATAAAACACCCAAGTGTGAACGTAAAAACGCTGAAGTGGGATCGTGAGGTTATGTTTTAGTGCGCACATGAAGGAGATGGCATGCACATTTTATCACTATAACTGCGCACATACAAACGCTTATTGCAAAAGTCCACACGTAAACAAGCTGAAATGTGCATGTACTGACACTGAAAATGCATAAATGAAGACTATTAACTCCGTGTGTTAAGATGCTAAAGTGCTTACTTTATTGCGTTAAAGTACTAAGACAAACGCGTGAAAGTGCGTATGTATACGCTGTCTAGTTCGCACTTAAATGCGCCAAAGTGCACGAGTACATAAATTTCCAGCTTTCCTTGCTGTGACACTCACGCTTTGGATTCGATTTCTTTCTTACATATCGCTCGACAAATATTTGTGTTTGTTTAAATGATTGCGGCTTAAAATGCTGTTTAAGAAAAGATATGGTTATGAGGGTCTCTATGTGCAAAAGTTTGACTTTTTTTTATTGTTAAAGTTATTTCTTTTACATTGAATTTGTTAAGACAATCTTTTGTGACCTACACTAACTTCAGTTGAAAATGAAATATCATCTGCATGTGAAATATAAGACTGGGAAAGCCGATTGTTGGTAATTTCTTAGCAAAAGAGAAGAAAATACGTCCATTAAATACATGAAGTCAGATTGTTTGATCTGGAATAGTTGAATTTCAAATAGAATTTCCCCCCCCTTTAATAGCCAAAAAAAAGCTTAATTGTTTTTTGACTTAAAATCAAATGCATATTGGTTGACCGTGCAGCGTTAATGTGCTACATGAAGTCATAATTCAACGCCAGTGAACATGTGAGCCAGTTACGCAACAATAGGTTGAACACATGGAATGGCGGACATTTTTGCAGTATGGACAGCGCAGCAAACATTTAACTAAGCCAGCCTGCGTTGTTAGTACGATCATGAAATATAAAAAGCTTTGTCACTTACTTTTATTAATAGAAAAAACATTAATGCATGTTTTTGTTTCATTTTATATCTATTTCTATTTGGTATTTTGCCTTTTTCAGGTAGCGGAATGTCTGCGGCTGACCCGAGGGCACCTGATAGAGGTTGTCGATGCCAAAAACAGGTAATAATAATAATGTATTATCAGGTACACAAACAGATAAGCCTATTTATGATGCTTAAGGTGTGGAGGACTGTCATTAACCGGTTTGGGGGTCACTAAAACCCTTGCTGTCTTGTAATTCGTTCTGCAGTTTGTATCGATAGTTCTGCGCCCTGACATGTAAAGCTCAAGCTTTTTTTGCCAGCGGAAGTTGAAACTGAACAGGTTTACCCTTATTTCTGAGCATTGATGCAGTCCGGCTGAGGTGTTTTGCTACTGGTAACCCTACAATAAGCTTGTTTGGAGTATTGGTTTCACACAATATGCTTATGGCCATGGTTTCGGCTTGAAAGGGTGTCGCGTTAGACTTAAACAAAGGATTATTGTAGCAAGTGTCCACTTCATCATTTACCTTTGAGAGATCTTTTTGACAAATTTTGGCCTTTCAACAACCAGTTTTTTTGTGTTATTTGGTACATGCTTCTCTCATGCAGTGATTTAAAGGCAGTATTGACCTTATACGCTTGTCTTTACATAGAAAGTGGAGAGGGAGCCATGATATTTGTTGTGTCGAGAATTCTGCGTGAAGCCGTTTGAGAGAGAGGCATATTCAGTACGTATTATTTTAAGTATTATTGACACTATGGTACTAAGGAATCAGTTAACTGCTTGGCCACATTCAACACCAATACGGCCAGTCCATAACATCCCAGGAACATAATGATGAAGAAAGGCCCGAGGAACTGGGCATCTCAGCTTATGCTGTGCACGTGCCTGTGACGGAGGTTCACTAGACGCTGGCTCGCTTATAGTATAGGTATCGTCGATATATATGAAAACGTTACTTTTGTGCGACTTCTTTGGTAAAGCAATGTATTACTTTTCATATTAAAAAGAACCATAAATTGCCAAAAATCTGCGACAGTGTTTTACTTAATCGTTTTAACCTCTTTATATATGTAAAAACAACGACAAAAACTCCATGTTGTACACATGGCCGGGATTGTGTTTTATTTAACACATGTTAAAAGAATGGAGAAACTATTTATGTTATGCACAGTTTGATATCGATATGTACATAGTTGACGCATAAAACAAAATAAATACAAATCCTAATATCGATGCGTTCCGCACCTTTCGCGCTTGAATCAAAACGTCAGTAATATACCAAACACGCCTGAAATATGGCAGGCAGACATTGCCCAGACTGTTTCTGATAAAGGCCCGATCTGTAAATGGCACGTCTGGGGAAAAAAACATCTTGTACAACGACTGGTGTGGACAAACACGGCAGCGTTGGTCGTAATTGGGCAAATGATCTACTACCTCCGCTATATGGTTATTTGTAGAATCACACGTTGGGGAATCAAACATCGTGTTTTGCTGTCTTTAACAGGGACATACGTGCGGAGATTTATTCTCATTTGCACTTCCAAATCGAAGGTTGATCGTATAAAAAAACATACTTCCATAAATATGTATCAAAAAATATAGTCTTTCTGATATAACTTGCTTTATCTTACGTCTTGAAGCTTTCATTGGCTATCCACGGTTACAACACGCTTTGACTAAACTATCACTCAGCTCGCAATTATTGTTTAAGCATATTAAATTGTTGATGGTTAAATATAATGGTTATTTCATTTTTTTTATGTTATAATATCTTAATTTATTTCTGACTCCAAAGTTGTTATTGGAGTATTTGTTTTCAATCTTTAAAACTGAAGTTTGTCATGACTTATTCCCTTGAGCTCCTTGTTGAGCAAAGGTCCCCGGCAACTGTCGTTCAGCGCACTCTGTTTCGGGCTGCTTTTTTTCAGCTATCCCCATGACATGTTACAGTTCTTCATTTCTTCCTCACATGATCACCTCAAGGTCAGGTGGTCTTAGGGCGTCCGACTCGTCTCTGATCCTGTGGATTTCACTGTAAAGCCTGCCGTGTGATGTCTTCTGGAGGTTTTCGCAAGGTGTTACCAATCCACCTCCATTTCCTACTTACGATTTTCTGCCCGATTGGATCCTGGTTTGCCTGTTTCCATAAGTCGGTGTTCTTGACTGTGCCTGTCCATCAGATATTAAGAATATTTCGGAGGCATATTATCATGACGACTATGAGCTTGTTGGTCAGAGTGTTAGTGGCTCTCCAGGTCTCAGAGATTTAGAGGAGGACATACTTGATAAAGTTTGTCATAGATGATCTATTTTAACTTGTATGTTTTAAGATGAATAAATCTATATTTGTTGTTGTTGCAGTGAGATTTGGATTGGTCGAGTTTAACTGTGAATTAAATTGTATAAATTCATATTTGCAATACATATATTCACAACAATTTTAACAGTTAGCAATTGAAACGTAATTGAATATTTTTTTATAATATAAAGTGCACAATTCATGTTCATATTTATGTTTGATATCCTAACACTGGATAAGTGAATTAGAAAGTTATATTGTTTTGAAAACCTGTACATTTATTAAAATACACGTATCAATAACGGACTATTATTTCATAAATCATTTATTATAATCAACCTTATAATTGCAATACAGTAACACATCTGTATACATACTAATCAGAGAACATGTATTATGTGTAATATTAACAAAATTTAAAAATGATAATGTTTTTTAAAAAAATTGCTCAGAAAATATAGCGTTCAAAATATATACATGCAACATGATTATATAGAATAATGGTTGTACTTTATGCAACTTCATTCCAAACAAAAGTCTACTGTTTTCGAAATAGAATCCCGTTTGAAGGTTATTGTCAAGTATGCATGTATACCCATCGCATAACAAATACATATTCTTAACACCCTAAGTCCACAGTTTTTTATCTATCTGCTTGCACCACACAAACACATTCGAATCTTTCAATGTCTGTAAATTCAAATACCAGATGTCATTTCCAGTACATTAAGCACTCGAGTTTAGAATATAAATCCCGCACTCCGGGCTAATTTCAAATACTTTACATATCATAAAGTTTATTTTAGACGCCAACTGTAAAACAAATCATCGTAGGAAGATTTATGTCATTTTTCGCACCATTCTACCAATATTAAGGTGGTCCAAATACAGAACCGAGAGCCTACCGAAAGTGATAAATAATTTATATTTTTTGTAAAGCGCGTGTCTAATTGAAATTAGAATGAAGCTGTTGAAACACACTCGACAAATGCCTTCAGTGATGAATTATCGGAGACTGTTCTACAACATAAATTTAAAACCAACAAGATTGTATTCGCCAATTTAATGGATTCAATAAATTGGAATCGATCGTTGAAGACCGAGCTTATAGTAGGCCTAGTTTAAGTATACTATGACATTTCTAATAGGCCTAGTTTTAGCTTACTATGGCATTTCTTTGTTCAGCTTCTATTAGGTCTAGTTTTAGCATACTATGCCGTTTCTAGTAGCATGTGTACCCTTAGTAACGGCCCTCTTAATGAACATATCTAAATATTTGAAGTGAAAAGATTTAACAACACGCATGTTTAATATGTCAATCTATAGTCAAATGTGTATTCTTGGACATAACAACGAAAACTGCGTTTAAATCGGCAATCTTTTTACAAAATACTGGCTAGACTTATCTCCCTGCAGTAATCTGTATCATGTACAAAGTGTATCATGATATCGGCCTTTTTGATTGGTTGATAGAGTTTGTAACTATGCGGATGTTCTTGTTCTATAAATAGTTTTTTTAATGGTAAACAAAATACTTGCTAATGTTGTTCTTAAAATATTTTTACATTTTTTTTTTCAAACATAAGCGGTTTATAGAACATTTGATAAAACTTGTAATAAATCATTAACAAGCTAACACAATTTTGCGTTACGTAATTTAAAAATCATAGGTTCACCCTGGAATAAACATGATCTACTTTCCCATGAAAATCGGAAATCAGGTAAATGATCGTCGTAAGTGTCATTAATAAACAGTAAATAACTTAAAATTTTAAAAATTTGCAAAACAAAAACAACAAACTGTCATGCACTACTAGAGGTTTTATTGAAGTGGACTCGTTAAAGTCACGATACAATGAGGAGATTAAGGTATAGGACTTGTTTCATCATACTATGATATTTCTTATAGACATTGTTTAAGCATACTATGGAAAATTCCATGCGTGGCTTCTAATAGGCCTATTTTTAGCATACTATTATATTTCTTATAGGCCTCGTTTGATCATACTTTGACATTTCTAATAGGCCTAGTTTTAGCATACTATGACATTTCTTTTGTAGGTCTAGTTTAAGCATACTGCGACATTTCTAGTAGGCATAGTTTAATCGTACTATGCAATTTCTATTGTAAGTCTAGTTTTAGCATACTTTGGCATTTCTAGTGTCGGTCTAGTTTAAACATACTATGACATTTCTAGTAGGTCAAGCTCACGCATACTGTTACATTTCTAGTAGGCATAGTTTTATCATGCTATGTCATTTCTAGTAGGCCTAATTTTAGCATTTCTTCCTTTGCTTTGCTTCTTTTATGACATATATGTTAAATGTCCACTAACTGGCAGGCAATAGCTGTTATGATCAACAAGAAATATCTTTAAAAAAAGACATACGGCGTTGATTGTGGTTGGAGTTGGTGAAAGGTAAAGAGTTTAATGAATGAGATCAAAGATAGTGAATGTCTTTTTCCATGCAGTTCTAAGCTGCATCACACGTAGAACGGGATGTTATGCGGAGTTTTTGCGGCTTATTTTACATTATTACATATTGCGTATCATATATCTATAGATACAAAACAGAAAAACAAAAGAAGAATTGAAGTGAAATACAAACATATAAGCCAACCGGCCACACGCGAAGTATCCGTACATATTTTAAATATTTATACGCGCGTTCTATGAACAAACCTGTTTTAGTGGTGTGTCGGGCATTGCTATTTGATTCGATTATTAACAGTATCGGGAATCATCGCGCTCATGCTTAATAAATTGGTCAAAATGATGAAATAATGATTGTTAAATTAATCAAAAATAATATTTATCGTGGTATTGTTGAAAACACATTAAGAATCTATGATTGACATACCATAATTATATCGCCGAATATCTTCATTTAACATATTTCTGGTCTGATAAGAGTTCCAGTTAAAAATAGAAACGACCTGGATATCGTACAAGCGTTATTTCAGTTCACCATTCCAGTTCAACTAGTTAACGCGATAGCGTCTGTATTATATAACGATCCGTTTACTGACCGCGAACTGACCCTGATACCTTGCGGGTCGGAATGCAATGCATTAAAGTGAGGTCACGATTCCACTGCCGGAACGACGGCTTGTTTAAAACTTTATACTTTTACATGTTAAATGTTCAATTTCGAAAACAATTAAAAATGGTTTGGCCAAAAACGAATATCAGGATAGGGAAAAACGATACTTAAATGAACTAAAATATACTAGTACACATACAGCAATATGGCAGTAATTACTCAATATGAGAACATAGCCTTTAAGTACAAACGCTCTGGCGCTGACAATCCTCTGAATATAAAGGGGCACACAAAACTGTATTGATGTCAAGAATTGAGTGTAAAACTGTTCTATCCATCAAGCCTTTTCATTATAGATAAAATTGTTTCATGCTGAACACACAGTAAAACAGTGTTACATGCTATACTACAAAGACGCGGTCATGTTTCCAATGTTCTGGAGGATTATGCTCAAATCAGCCAATGGTCTGAATGAAGTGTATTCATCGTATCTAGCCGCGGGAAATTTTATTTGAATTTTATTGGACACTTACAAAGGTCAGGTAAAGGTGAAAAGTTGGGTTAGACAGCTACGCCGAAAAAAGAGAGACGCTGAAGCTCTTGTTGAAAACTATGTGAAGTGCGTTTATACTTTAATTGATTTTTGGACTCACTGCATTAAACTTATTCTCATCAAACAAACAAAACATAGAGAAATAACTACGAATTCATTTAATTAGTAAAACACATCCGTTCAGTGCTTATGGTACAGTTGTAGTATTTTCTGAAAATATGGATTGTCACGCAGGATAGATAAATGCCTTACTGGTAAGAAAATTAAATCCCCAACATTAAAAATCCCAATTAAATATAAGTGTAAATCGTGCGTAAAATTCCCTGGTAAATTTAACGAACTGGTATATCACCACGTATTTTAATTTAGAAATAGATTCGTGCAATCTGTTAAGCAATTTCCAGTTACATTGTATTCTTCGATCATGTTCATTTTTGCAAAACACACAGACAGGAACATTAAGTCTGATGAGAAGTGACTGCTGTTTTAACCCCTTATCGCCCGTCCGGGTATTTTTGCAGCAAACAATGCACGCTGACAGATAATACCGCGAGAATCAGAACAAGTTAACGAGTTATGAACCCATTGCCATTTATTTATAACATTTTATTGGGAAGCTTTCATCTGCGACGGCAAATAAAACACGAGCGCGGCTATTAGTCATATCGTTTATGATTATTTACATTTGCAGAAATATTTAGATGCATTGAGTGAATCTGGGTAATTGAATAGACTCGAAGGAAGACGACTACCATATTAAGAAGAAAAACATTAAACACTCGATGCTGTTTAATGCATAAACTAAGGACTCTAATCTTGCGAATACCGCACGGTCTTTGTGCGGAAGTAGAAAGGCGTTAACGCATTAAATGTCTCTGGTTTAAGTACGGAATCACGTCTGGGAACCGTTAATGTGTTCTTAGATAATGAAGATGCTCTGACTGTCATAACTGATTGGTTTGGCGAACGCTTTAGATTATATAATAAGATATGACATAAACATATCAAATCCGTTTTGACAGTTCTGAAGTTAATCGGTATGCTACATATTTGAGGATAAACATTTGTAACTTTAAAAAAGAAAAAAATACGTACAAACATTTATATGATAATTTACCCTCCAATACGAATAAATATGTACTAAGTTACGAGTATGGAGTAAGGGGTCCCCGAAAACCACCAATACTTTGCAAGGACCGGTCCAATGCAGTGACCACTGTTTTTGTTCAATTGGGTTTTCTGCTATGCTAGCGTGTGGAATTGTTGGGCAATTGGTCAGTTGCCATAAATAAAATACCTCTTATAAATGATAATACAATATCCCTTCTACTGGATATTAACTTTATTATTTTTTATATTGCAATAGAGAAAGCTCAGATTCCATGTAGATTTATGTTCGTTACGTGTTATTATATTTAAGGATTCAATTTATCTTGGTTGCGATTATGACCGCAATGGTTTATTTGCCTATTCCACGACGCAGGAAATATAGACATTGCTTATCAGTATTTTGAAAATGCAAATATGGAACCCATATAAATAATAATCATACCAATATTTCAGAGTAACTACATAACACTTAAATCACTAAATAACATTATGTAAAAAAAACTATTCGTTTTCGGTATTAAAATTCATGAGCTTGACATATACTAATGAATAAATCCATAAGAAAGTGAACAAGTTTCTTTCAGGTCAATAGGCTGAAACAGAGATAAGTGTTATACGTAATGGCCACAGAAGTTTTTCGATGCGTTTAAGAATTGTCCATTACGTTATGGATATCTTTCACACATACGCTGGCGTGACCGAACAATTCGACAAATTGCAGTCCTCGATGTCAGGAAACGATAGAAGATTAGATAAATAAGTAACGGCATGTGTGGCGCTAGTAACGAAACATTCACACAAAAGTTGTACGTCTTTAATAAATATTTCGACCAAGACAGCAAAACTACCAATCACCTAAAAACAATACATACATTAATAAGCTAACTATAATCTGGAAAAACAACGAACATAGGCAAAAGGAAACATGCGCGCCGCAAGATTGCCATTCTTGCGACTCTGGTTCGCATCCCGGGCGGAGCATTTTTATTCGTACATGTTTTTTTATACATTTTAAACAAGCAAATTTGTTGAATTGAAATCCCCATAAGTATAAATTGTGTTTATTGATTGGTGCAGAACAAAAAGAAAAGGTTATTTGAAGGGTTGTGCATTTTCTCACCTGTTTGTATATGTGATGCGTTTGCAGCAGACAATAACATGCGATAAATGTCTTTAATGAATAAATTCACATTAAAAATTAAGGTCAAATGTGATTAATGAATCAATTAACATTGAAAATGATTGTGAAAAAAAGTAAAATAAAGGGCAACAATTCCTATTTAAGAAAGTGTATAGTTATGGCTATTGTGCATCGCACTTCTCCTCATTGTTATACATGCAGTCATTAAGTTTAATTTTGAAGACTTGTATCGTATCTGAGTTATAGCCATGAAAAGTTACATCATACAAAACAACAAAGGACAATAACTCTTATTTAAGAAAGTGTACGGTTATTGTTCTTGAGTATAGCACTTTTCCTCATATATATATACGGCCATGAAGTTTAATGTGTTGAAATCTTGTATAGTATGTTAAATATAGCATTAAAAAGGTACATAATACAAAAACAACAACGGGCAATAACTCTTATTTAGTGTAGGGTTATGTTTCTTGTGGTGGCATTTCTCCTCTTTGATAAATATTCACCAATGAAGTTTCACGTTTAAATCAAATATAGTTTCAGAGATACAGCCTTGAAAAGTTTGTGACAGACGGCGGGGGATAACAATATCGATAACTTATATTGTTTTTAGACTGACATGAACATGTTGAATCAAAGTTTTGTGTCAATTGCTATAGTGTTTAACGAGCGGTATTTATCAGGCCGACCAACCATGTGACTAGCATCCAAAATTAATAATTACAAATATTGCTTTAAGGGCGGCAATACTAATAGAAGAGTATGGTCACGTCTATCTTAAAATCTTCCGCGAAATTACATACTGGTTATACGATTATGTGTGCATTGCCAGAAACCGTCCGTGACATAATAACAATGTCCCGAACCCAACATTTTAGGTGGCTATGTGTATCCCACTTTCCTATTTGCGTTACAAATTCGGTATTTAACAGCCCCGAGTCACACTTACTTTTCTGACCAGTCGCGCCCGTCTACTCTCAAGCAATGCTTCAACCCCGTTTCCGAATAAATCGGAAATATTGCGCAATAATGGGATAACAAAATGTCCACTAGACACGCGATTTCACTATGAATACTAGTATCATAAATAAGGCTCTGAAATTATTTTTGGTTTTTCTTTGTTCTTAGCAACAAGGTGTCTAGTAATTTTATCGAAATGCTTAACATGGTTTTATTCTTTTTTTGTTGATGCCAAATGTATGATTGTATTGTGATATTGTGGCAATCAGAAAACTGCATCACTATGCGCTGTTACCGTAAACTGATGACCCTTAATCGATGCTTACATTTGTCTCTGCATTCAAAACGTTACTGATTTGCTGTGTCCTCAATTAACGGAACTCACAGTATATAAATACATTTTTACTTCATGTCAGCTTGTACATTTAACGGTAAAAATACACGTTTATTCTGATAGTAATAATTGTCTGTAAGAGTTTGTGAGCGTGTTTTATTTGCAGTCGCAGTCCCCAACATTGGAATATCTAAACGGCTATGGGTTCAAAGGTCGTGGAATCTTTTTCTGATTCTCGCGGTTATAGCTGTCAGCATGCATTGTTTGCTGCTATAATACCTAGACGGGCGATAAAAGGGGTTACAACAGCAGTAACTTCTCAGCAGACTTAACATTCATGCATTTGTGTTTTGCACATTGAATACTTTTTGGGGCATGTGCGATGTACAAACCGGTCAATTTTATTGCAATTTACATATATTTACCGGGTTTTTATTCATATTGATGTCCACAATACCGCAAACCAACGTTTGTTTTCATAGAATATGTTCACATTTTCTCTTAGGTTCGATACATAATATAAGCGAAGGTGTCAGGCACGATTTAATAAAAATATATGGGACATAACCCAATTTTATACAAATGACCTAAATAAATATCTTAACATAATATTTATAACATTTTCTGAAATGTATTTTCAAGAATATTCAATGTTTTGCGTGTTTCATTGATTTTTTGTGTAAAATACAACAGAAAACATCTTAAAAATTATACACAATCGCTATGCCTCACGAATATAATGGGTCAGGATGGCAAATAATTGAATATTGTGTATATCATCTTAGAGAAATGTTCAGTTTTCCCATCTCTCCACAACACTTAGGTTTAAAAAATCGTCAGACCTTTACCGTGAATTAAGCACTGAAGTGTAACATTGAAACACGCTTTAGTCGCCGTAATGGCCATAAGTCAAACATCATGTCAAGATGTGAAATATTGATCTTTGAAAACAAGCCTGATGCGGAAATTTAAAAAAAAATCAAATCAGTCAATGTCTGATTGATTTTAAATTTCACGTCGCCCGTGTGTCGGCTGGCGATGACTTGCAGAGAAATGCGTGCAATATATTAGTTTTGCTTGAATTCAATTGTTAAATTACAAACTGTTGATTGATGTAAAAGACCACACTGCGTTTCAAATGGCCGCATTTACAACTGATTAATAAGATCGGGTGTGATTTATGCAATGCGCGGTGAAATGAAACGGTATGTGTGCTGTCAATATGGAACGGTTTGGCTTATGCCAATGTTATTTCATATCCACGCACTGTAGCTGTAGTCTGGTGTTGTATTTAATTGCGTTTAATATTATACCACATGGACCACATACATGTAAGGTATTTCACACGAATTTTGTTTGTCTTCATAGTCCATTTATAATATTGGCATACAGACGACGATTTTTGAAGAAATGCAACACTCTCGGTGAAAATCAATTAATTATTAACTCTTAGAACAACATACCAATGCTATTCACCAAAATAAACAATGACTACATGCGGTCTCTAGATGCTTTGCATATACGTGTCCAATTTGGCCTCGAATTACAGTCGCTACAAGGGACGTCTCTGGCGAATACCGTAATGGCTGGTTTCCATCTTGCAGGCCAGTTTTGACAGACTGTCCGCGAATTATTCGCCCCATTAACCTCTTTGTATGCGCAACACCAAACATCAGCGCAATATGTCATTAAAAAAATACAGCATTGCATTCATCACGTATGACAGTTTAGGCGTTTCAATTACGATGATTGGTCAGCTAAGTGAGGCAAACCAATGCCCATGGTGGCATCTGAACACGCTGGTAGAAGTAACCCAGCACAAAACAGAGAGATGCGTCGCATTATTGATTGGACACAATTGTTTGTATATTTGTACAAACACGTAAACAAAAGTAATGGACCTTGACTTAATGCCATTGTGTTATATGACTTTAGTTAGTGTTAATTATTCTGCTATGATAGTGCCTCATCGACCCGATGTTCGTTTTTAACTTGTATTCAATACTCTGAACACTGTGTAGGAGAAATAACAATAGTTTTACAAATTTCTCGTGGCTTTTATTTCATGATAGAACTAGAAATGGCGCGGCAGAGGCCGACGCGTATCCCCACGCCGAATGTTTGACCTAGGTGTGCCCCAGGGTTGGTAATGGGGCCATGCATAGTTGAGATTGACCGTATTGTCATAAGAGAAGTTCAGTATCAATTTGAAGTGAATCCGTGTAGAAATGAAGAAATTATAGTAAAAGGCAATTTTGGGTGGGTGTGGCCTATGTGGGCGGGGCGCCCCAGGGTTGGGAATGGGGCCGTGCATGGTTGAGATTGACCGTTTTGTAATAAGAGAGGTCCAGTGTCAATTTGAAGTGAATCGGTGTAAAAATGAAGAAGTTAATGTAAAATAACCTAAAATGAGTGAAAATCTCTGACCCGGCCCCACCCCAACCCCTATAACTTTTGACCCAGGGGTCAGATCAAAATTCCAAATAGTGCATGGTCGCACATATGCTCATAGCTACCTTGTGTGTAAGTTTTAAGGTTCTAGTGCTAATAGTGTAGGAGATGATAGTGGCCAGGACGGACGGACGGACAGACGGACGGACGGCGGAGATAACCACAATATCCCCACGCTTTTCAAAAAGCGTGGGGATAATTAATCTACACTTGACAAGGTGGTTGTACGTTTTCCATTGAGGGGTTCCAATCACACAGTACATAATAATGAAGGCTTCGAGAATCCAAATTAACGTTTTAATGTATCGAACATATAATATGTACTTGTACATATCGTCGTGTTATGTAATCTATTGGCAGCTCCATCGAACACTTGTGTAGTAATGAAAACGATGTGTTTGAACAATGGTGGACAATAGTACTAAATTATTTCAGTTATCATCATTTGTAGTTTAGTTTAGTTTTGAAATTCTACCAAAAGTAACTGATTTATTTATTGTGAAACCATTGTCCGTTTAAAAAAAAGGATTTTATTTGAAAACGAAAATGGAAGCTGACATAGATTTAAGTTTTTATGATGACTCACTGGTCTTGCAAACCATCATGTATGATGCTACACATTGTAATAAAGCTGCGGCAAAACATTGTTATTCAGATTTCTTATTTACAGCCTGACCAGATGACAAGCCCCATTGCAAGTGAAATAAAACACATGGTAAGATTCCCAACATGTCATACGAATTGCCGACAATTAGAATAGACTATGCAAATGAGTCACGTGCATGTTGGCCCGCGTGCATCGGACTGTCGCTAGACGTCACTGCTTTAAGTCATATGACAAACCAATGGAATCGCACAATCTGTTCTTTAAAGATGGCAAAGTAGTCAGAAAGTTCAGTTATGTATTTCAAAATTGGGCAATTTCTTTTTTTTTTAATAATATTAATACGAAGCACCATCGGCATGCTGTAAATAACTTTGTTTTTCATCACAATGTGAATTTGTGTAAATTGTGTTTGTTTATTTGTTTGTTTTCGTTACGTGTTGGTGAACACGATATATTTAATAAATTCCTTATTATGTATTGTTTAAATTGTAGTTGGTCCAATCAAGTTCTGATTGTCTTATGTATTCATCGCATCCAAAATCTTTTATGTTCTAGTCCAACAAACAAGAGCACCCAAATGTGCTTCCTGCGGCATCTTGTACGCATTCTTATCAAGTTCTTCTTAATTTAATAAACAATACAAGTTGAATAGGTTTTAATTTGAGCACAATTTTATTTGCAACGACCTTGCGGACGCAGACGACTCCCCACCATGTGATGTCACGTGCAGTCACGAGGTTGAACAATGAACAAATACGGTGCTATGTCTGTGGTACTTTGTCGCACAATCTGCCATTTTGACAATTGTATGATAATAACTGTGCCCGATATAAATCTTCTGATTGACAGAAATCGTGCATTGTATTGCACATACTAATACCGATATAAACCGTCTATTTGAAAGAAAAATTGCATTGTAGTCTGACATAATAAGCATGAACTGTTATTACACAAATGAGTACATATTTAATTATTATACATATGTGTCGCTTATCAAAGTACTAATAATTATATAAAAATTAAAACAAAAAAACATGATGTAAATAACGATTTAAAATCTGATGTATACATAGTTGACGATTTTTTTTAATCCTTTCCTGGAATATTTTTAGTGTTGTGTGTACGATTAAACATCCATAGACAGCAATACAAAGACACATATAGAATAGCATGACGAAATAAAACATTGAAATATAATATCGATATGTAATTGTAAGGAAAAGGCATTTTGGAATTATATCTTATGGATTTTGGAATTAAATTTACTGCGTTTTTTAACTGTTGTGAACTGAAGCAACCCCCACCAACACAATCATCATCATCATCATCATCACCTTCATCATCATCATCATTATCATCATCATCATCATCATCATCATCATCATCATCATCATCATCATCATCATCATTATCATCATCATCATTATCATCATCATCATCATCACCACCACCACCACTACCATCATCATCATCATCATCATCATCACCATCATCATCATATTCATCATCATCATCATCATCACCTTCATCATCATCATCATCATCACTATCATCATCATCATCAATATCATCATCATCATCACCACCACCACCACCACCACCATCTCCAATATCATCATCATCATCATCACCTTCTTCATCATCATCATCATCACTTTCATCATCATCATCATCATCATCATCATCATAATCATCGTCATAATCGTCGTCGTCGTCATCATCATCATCCTCGTCATCATCATCATCACGATCATAATCAGCGTCAGCATCAGTATAGTCGTCGTCGCCGCATTAATAAATCAATTGGATGTCGCTCTATCACTACGCGTGTCTCGTAAACGTCCACTAACACATTTTACGATAGCTAAATGATGGGGATATCAAACCTTTTGACTTACATGTAATGATAATATCGTAAAAACTAAAATATTGACTTATTAACCACTGTTATCTTTAACAATACTTTAATAACAGTAATCGGGGTGAAATTCATTTATCTTTCATTCACGAATAAAGAAGCAAGCATTATTTAATATATGAAACAAAGAAGAGCGGCCGTTGATGTTATTTACCGGAGCGGTCCGAATATTATACTGGGTCAAATTTCTTAACAAATCTCACCGAGTGTTGGTCCGGTACAAATTAATTCCCCTGGTTTTACGCTGACGGTTTTACAATAACTGAATGCGTTATGATATAACCATCGAATTTCCACGACAGACGGTGCTGAAAATAAAGTATTTATTAATAATTTTTAATATTCCGGCAATCATGTCGGTGACAAAAGGCGATTCAATGGCCTCAGAACCATAGGGTAGGCAGCAAAACGAGTATATTTGATTATGAAAATCAGCAAGATTAGAGCCGACCATGTCCATATGTTCATATCAAGCTACGGTATTGATTCAAGGCACCAAACCAGCATGCGTCTTTTGTTTCTTGCAAGAATTGAGATGAAGAGCCTTAGAAATTTGGCGGTGTTGTGATTAAGAATAACAAGTTGGTCATGCGTCAATTATACCATCCATCATATGCGATCTTCCGATTGCCATATTGCTGTATGCATTTTATTTATTTCTGATGCGATGTTAAATGCAAGTCCAATGATATCGCGTTTTTTATAGGCCAATTAGTTAGTAATGCAATTTAGTTTAACGTAACAGAATTATGCTGCAACACTATGCGTCAGTTATGATTATAATATAATGATACTTATTAGTATTGTTTTATTTTTTACGTACATGCATCATTTCACAAAAGGTGAATATAGTGACAGCGATAAGAATTGTTTTTAAATTTGAAGAAAACATTTATGTTTTTGCATTTAAGTTCATGAATCCTAGATACAAGAGATAATATTTGATTTATCAACATCTGCTATATCGTTCATCAATATTTAACAAAACAATGTAGGAAAAGAAGGCATTCAAATAAAGCATGTAATAAGTACACTAATATGAGAACGTACCAGCATAAAAAGTAATCCGGGAAAATACCTGCTTTAATACAATGAAATAAATAGTGCTTTATTTTCGGGCGATCTTTTGTTAAGAATCCTGTTTGAAGGAAGATTAATATTCAGACGAAGTTCGACACAGCAATTGTATTTAAAATGCCATGTACGTTGCGGTGACATGTTTGTTCGATACACGTGGATGGTAGTTCTACGTTAATCTTTGGACGTTTCATGGTCTATCAATGTGTTAAAAATATTATTTGTTTAACTAAAAGCGGATAGTCAAACATGCTATCATGGAATACATAACATATGACAACACACAAAAATAGCTTTTGGATTCAATTATTCCATTGATGACAATGTTCCTTTATAGTGTATGTGACACTTCTTTTGATGTACATCGTGTGGGACCCATTATATTTAGCGGCGATTTCGCTGTTGATTACGGGTGTACATCAACGTTTTAAGACGTTCAAACAAGACATTTGTGGTGATCAGCAATTAGCTGGATGCTCCATTAGGTGATTTCGCGAGGGATCATGTCATTAACGTTGTTATCGGACACGCCCTGTTCTGGCTTTAGGCGCTCAATTACGGACTTCTCCGTTAATTGAATAAAAAAGTCCACAAAACGTAGTGACCTTGCGAAATAATCGATGAATCAGAGACACACAAACAAGCTTCCAATTTCCTAGACGTAAACCCCTGTAAATGTATACATTATTTGTAATGTAATTTTACCACGTCCATAAGGGCCTTTCCAACATATGCAAAGTAAGCCGATAATAGTATGCCTTTCGATTCTAGTATGCCATTTGTATGACTGCGATTTTTTATTTTAGAATTGTGGACCAATTAAATTGAACAGTTATGTAATTTTAAGTTACGTATTAAAAACGAAATTATATTGTATTGTACAAGTACAAATCGAATTTTTAACACTGTCTTTTTATATTTAGTATGTGTTAATACAAAGACAACAAACACATTCTGTCTAAATATTGCGCATCGGAATAATTGCTTCTATATTTTATCGTGAAGTAAATTAATTTATGACGTGTTGATAAACAGGATGTAACATTCAAACGTGATTGTACATTCAGTAATAATTGACAACAATGACCAATCGTATAGACAGAGCATACCCATTTACCTTTTTAGAGAGTCATAAAATGTATAAAATGCGTTACTTCAATACTTAACCAGAACCAAAAAGAAACAAATGCTATGTTTGTATACATCATGTGTGCAACAGTGACATTTATTGGCATCGTAAAGAAACAAATAATGATGAGCAAGTGAAAATATGGGATATCTTAAATGTCCCCTGGTCGTCAAAGGAGTAGAACATCCAATCTCTTGAGATACGCATCCCGCTTTCCCTTCCCCCATTTTGAAAGCCCCCGACATAATGTCGAAAAACAACTTAACAAGCTACATTGACTGATCTCAATATCCTATTCCGAGCAAGCACCCTCGTGTGATCCCTGTTTAAACACCAATGGCCACTGTACTGCGCCTTTACAAAACAGAAATCAGCTTCCTTTGAAGTACTGGTGCTCGCCTAGATAAACGTCCGTTTGACCCAATGATCTATTCTATTTTGCTGAATGAAACATCGAATAAATGGGTATGATTGTGTTAAGGCACACTTTCATGCTTTGCATTGCATTAACCAGTTTGTGGAAAAAAATACGTTGGCAGGAATCGAGTATAGTCGACCAGAAAATTGATGTGTTTTAATTCTTTTTCGTTCGATAAAATCAAATGCTTGTTAAAATTCTGAAAACGTAGGCTAGCGTTTATTTAAAAATAAGTTTAGCAATAAATGTATATCCAAAAAGCTCTCAGCGTTGGAACCAAATCGGTACTGTTAATAGCTCTACCCAACGCTAAATCCATTGCATATGTGAACCAGAATACTCACATCACATACAAATGGAATACAGCACCGCCAATTGTAATCGAGTTCTCGTGAAGGCGGTACTTGTGTCGACTAATCAAATAAGTCCTAGCTGAAGGGAGGCTGGCGATTGGAAACGCGTTGCTTTGTTATACCAGCCTTGCGATAGATAGTTTATGGTGGTGCTTAATATGGATTGACTTACGGATACAAATTGCAACAGTTTTGAAAGTCAATACGGACATCAAACCGTAACTGGATTCTAGTGTGATATGCGGAGAGCTTCCAGGGAATGCGAGTGTCTTCATTGCGGATCAAGTGAATGAGTTTGTTAAATTTGATAAGTCCGCATGACATAGGCGACGTGCTAATTCATAACAATTTTAATGCTTAACTTCGCGGGTGTTGGTAACTACATTTGCGCATAATGTGTGCCCGTAAATCATAGGCGGATCCAAGGGGGGGGAGCGGGCGGACGCGGCGTACGCCCACCCCTAAAATCGCCAAAGTCAATACATTTAATGTTTCACACTTAACTAGATCTAGATCACCTATTTTAACTCGTTTTCTTCTTTTTCGTACACAACATTTTCGTACACAACACAGACAATCGCTAAATGTTTTATCTTTAGACTCTCTGTCGCCTGGTTTTTCAAGTATTACGTATAAACTATGCACTTCTTTGGCATTATAAGAAGGTACTTTGATAAAAGTACATAAGGCGTGACATGCTCGAAAATTGGTTGTCAAAGCCTTCAAAATCACTAAAATCGTGGAGCTTACAGGGGGAACCCCTACCAGGGCTTTGCCCTGCACCCACCAGGGGTCAATATCCCGCCCCCCCCCCTAAACAGAAATCCTGGATCCGCCCCTGTAAATAGCGTTTAAATTGTCTTGCACGGTGAAATCGACTTCGGTCCCAGTGAAAGAGTTTTAAGTTACAATTAATGTGCTTGATATGTGCGTGCGTTCGTCCGAGATTGATCGGACAGTTTCATCATTCATCGCGCAAAAAACTTGCCACAAAAAAAAAATACCATGATGATACAGTGATTTTCGCGCTCGACCTATGTGTCGCGTTCTGAGAAAACTGGACAAAATGCATGTGCGTAAAGTGTCGTCCCAGATTAGCCTGTGCAGTCCGCAAAGGCTAATCAGGGACGACACTTTCCGGCTTAACTGGATTTCCGCTAAGAAGAAACATCATTTTCACGAAAAATTCCATAAAAGCGGAAAATGTCGTCCCTGATTAGCCTGTGCGGACAGCACAGGCTAATCTGGGATGACAATTTACGCACAAGCATTATGCCCAGTTTTCTCAGAACGTGACACCTATATCCCTAGCGCATAGGTAAATATCACTAAAAGGTCATCAATCATCGTGTGCAGACTGTACCTTCAGCATTCATTGGACAAATAAAACACAATAATTTAACAAATGGTCATCATTTGATAACGACTTGTTGCAATCAAGGTATGTGTCCATAACTCAAACATCCAGATTTAAAGATCGTAGTATTAATGCTCAAACCATGGACATCATACAGATTTTGCAGAATGTAAATTATAAGGGACGGTCGGTAGTCGAGTGGTAAAACACTGGTCTACCATTCCAGCGGTCGTGGGTTCAATCCCTGGCCGGGGCACTGGAAATTTCAGAAATGCTTCAAGTGTTTCCCACCCAACTAGAGATGTACTGGTATGAAACCCAGGTAATTCTCGCGTGTATCGGTGCTATACACTGAGCACGTAAAAGAACCAAGGGATCTATTCGCAAAGAGCTAGGGTATCGCACCCGGATTCCTTGTATCTCAAAAACTGTCTCTTATACCCGCTGTCCCTTCAGCAAAAACCAAAGGACCCCATTGGAAATAAGTGCTTGCACTTTCATGGGTTATCCTTGACTGTAAGGTCAAAATAAATACATACATACAAATTCATCATCAAAACAAAAATCTTAACATAAAATGACTCAACTTGTTGATAGGACATTGTGAACTGTGAAAGAAAGTTACAAAAAGAAACATTGCTTTGGAACGGTTTCTATTTTTTTTTATGGAAATTATTGCACTTTTCGACAGTATTGGACTATTTATCTTAAGTTTGTTATCACATATGAACGATTTCATAGAAAATAACGTGATTAAACCAGACGTTATAAAACATATTCGAATCGATCATCACCATTTGATTTGAAGTAAATGACTGCAGGGTTTATGCACGTAACCCGCTAAATCTCTGCGCGGATGTTTGATTTTCTGGTGTTACATAGGAGCTGCGTTCGGTGGTTTCAGTCGAAGTGCTGCACATTCCGCATCACCAATATGTACTTGATCTCGCTGTTAATATTGTCAAACTGAAACAAAACCTCGTGAACCAAGGGGAGAAATGAATTTACGGTTTAATCAAATAAAGAAGACGTTTGTCGAACCATACGCTATTTGCACATTTTTTGTAATGAAATGTAAACAAAATGTTAATGATCAAATACAAATTCTGACGATAAAAATCGGACGAGTATATAGTTTAAATAAAATATTATTACTATGCAACCAACATGATAGTCAATAATCATGTTTCGAGAAATTGATAAGAAACCCGTTGTTTCATGGGTGTTAAATGTTAGTCAAAAAGATGTCATCATCAAAATAATTTTGAAATAAAAAACTGTTTAAACAATCAAAATATATTCATCCGACACAGTGTGATAAACACCGTCTTAATATTTGTGATGAAAATAAAACACATCGGCAAAACCAAATTAATACGCGTAGCATGCAAAAAGAAACAAAATAATGACAGTTCGTCATCCTTAGAAAACAGTAAACATCATGAACAAGTCAGTAAACCAAAGAACTGTTAACATAATATTGTGATGCATACTGACTCAAGATGTCGATGTTTACGGTAGCACGATGTCAATTCAAATCGACTACTTGCGGCACTTTATTAATATTCTTTATAATTTCGTCTTCATGTCAACCTAGTCGGTAGATGGTATCTAATGTGTAAATACATATATGTTTTCACATATTGCTATACATGTAAATCATCGATTTTAAAGATAGTTTTGTATGTATGTTTTAATTGCCTTAAAATGTACTTACAATTGTTGTTTAGGTAAATTACTAGTATTATGGTTCATTTATAACCGGTAACAAAAAAATGTTGCCTAACACGAACGAGTTAATTTCACAACAGATATAAAAATTGACATTTTTAATATCAAATAAATTTTCGATCCGAAAAGTTTTCTTATGATATCTTAAAAATATAATGTACGACAAGTCGTAAAGATAAACGAATCTGCGGTACAAGAGTATGGTAACAGAGCATCTCGGTCCTAGTGTATTATACTGTATTATTCTTAGGGGAAACAATGTCATTTTAATATTAATGTCAACGTGCAGTGTCTTGTTCATGCTTTTGTTCTTTCTTTATATACACAAGTAATTCACGATATGTAAACCCATTGGATATTTATCTTAAGCATGTTGACTTCAAAGTGAATAGGCTTTTTATTTTCGTTTAGTTAATACCAGCGTACCAATCTTGACTCGTTTAGGTCAGGGCGTTTATATTTTGTGGAAACGAATTTAGTGTTACAAACCCTTGTTACGTTTACCCTTGACGTCAGAGTCGATATGCCTCTTTCTTTCCTCCTGAGTATCCAGTATACCAATATTTTTTTTTTACTGAAAGATATTATTTTTTTTTTGTGTGGTCTTGTGTTGTGGGGGGAAGCCGGAGTACCCAGAGGAAACCCCATCTCATCTGTCTCGTATGGTGACCACCAACCAAACTCCCATGTTTCTGGGAACAGAAATCGAACCAGGGTCGCCTAGGTGAGAAGCGAGTGTACCAACCACTGCGCCCAACGGGCAGCTAATGAAACCAAGACACCATGCTTGACTGTATAGTCAGCAGGGTAGCTCCTGATCAAACTCCACATATTGCATAAGACCCATTCTCGCACAATGTGGCTCATATTATATCAACACAAAAAGAGGAAAAATAATCACAATTCATAATTGGATAATATTTACTATTTATTATTCAACATAATTTGTTCACAGAAAAAAGACATACTGGGCGTTGATTGTATATATATATAAGCTATAAATAATATAAAACTATAAATTATTCACCAACAATAGTTGAACATAGTTTTCCATTAACAAAGGCTGATTTAGAAGAGTCTGAACCTCAATTTGTCTCAATTGAACAGACACAACAAAATGCAAGAGCGTTTACAATAAATATTTCTAAATAATGTATGCACATGTACATACTAAACATTATCTATCATTTAAACCAAATATCTTTAAAGTAACATTAATGCTAAAAAATCTACGGAAATTTCGTAAAGTATTTCGTAAAATAACAAGAGCTTGTCACAGTAGTGCCAAATCCCCACCGAAATGTGTTTGCTTGTATGAGAACATTTGTTTAAGAGAGTAGAATAATATTTGTAAAACATGGCACCTGTGTCATCTATTTATATTTAAAGGATCAATTAGTTATATAGTGTGGGAGTTATGCTGTAGAGAATAAAATATATGGAAATGAAAGAAAGGGAGGTAATTAAAAAAGAAGACTATAAACAGTTACTGTTCTTGATCACTGTATTTTTCCTTAAACTCATCTATTCATTTTACAGTGAATACTTCAGTGTTCAAGTTAAAATATTATTGTTAAATTAGATCAAGGGAGATATTAAAAATTGAAAAGCTAAAATATTTACTGTGAAATTAAATTAAATATAATTTAAAATTATAAATATATAAAATATAAATAAAAATAAATAAAGGGAGATAATTCAAAAACTAAGGCCGAAAGAGTTATGGTTCATGTTCACTGCACTTCTCCAGGTTGCCATCTGTTTATATTTCTAGTTTCAAGTAAATCCCTTCAGTAGATTTAGAGTTATGCTTCGGACAAAAAATTACTTTGACATTGAAGAAAGGGCGATAATTCAAAAACTAAGGTAGATAGAGTTATGGTTCTTAGTCACTGCACTTCTCCTACTTGCCTTCTGTTTATATTTCAAGTTCCAAGTAAATCCCTTCTGTAGATTTAGAGTTATGCTCCGGACAAAAATTTACTTTGTAATTAAATAATGGGAGATAATTCAAAAATTAAGGTAGATAGAGTTAAGGTTCTTAGTCACTGCACTTGTCCTACTTGCCATCTGTTTATATTTCAAGTTTGAAGTAAATCCCTTCAGTAGATTTATAGTTATGCTCCGGACAAACATTTACTTTGAAATTAAATAAAGGGAGATAATTCAAAAACTAAGGTAGATAGAGTCATGGTTCTTAGTCACTGCACTTGTCCTACTTGCCATCTGTTTATATTTCAAGTTTCAAGTAAATCCCTTCAGTAGATTTAGAGTTATGCTCCGGACAAAAATTAACTTTGAAATTATATAAAGGGGGAAATAATTAAAAAAACTAAGGTAGATAGAGTTATGGTTCTTGGTCACTGCACTTCTCCTAGTTGCCATCTGTTTATATTCTAAGTTTAAAGTAAATCCATTGAATAGATTTGGAGTTATGCTCTGGACAAAGTTTCCGATGGAAAGGCGGAAGGACAGACAGACAGACGGAGGGACAGCCGGACAGAGACAATAACTATATCCCCTCCGAAATTTTTCGGTGGGGATAAAAATTCCCAATAAAAAATCAATGTTCCTTATAGCAAAAGCCAAAATTTCACCGCGAGATGTTTTCTGGTAACATGGATGTTTGTACATACAAAATGCTTGTTTTTAATTTTTCGTGTCACAATTAATTCCATTTTAATTTCCTGCACTGATATTTATTCATACGACATACGAACACTAAAATGGTACCATGTTAGTGTTTGTGTGTCGTATGAATAGATATAGTCGCGGGAAATAAAAAAGGATTTTTTGAAAAATCGAAACGAGCATTTTGTATCTACAATCATCCATGTTACCAGACCACATCTGGCGTTTAGATCTTGGCTTTTGCTATAAGGAACATTGATTTTTTTATTGGGTAACTTTATTTTACGAAATACTTTACAGAATTTCCGTTGATTTTTTAGTATTAATGTTACTCTAAAATGTTTTTTAACTGTGGTTCAAATTTGTAGCATGCATTTAAGATAACAATTTTTCATGGCAAACATATTTGATTGCTTATGTTACTTATAATTTATCGAAAATGTTTTAAAAATTGACATTTTCCTTTGGCAATACTTTAGCACTATAACGAACAAATTATTAAACATGAAACAAGCTCAACTGTCATGATACAAAATGTATCTTGTAAACCAACACATTATAGAACATTATACATTGGATTACATATATCCTTTGAACAGAGTGATATGGTATTACCTTTATAAAAGACAAAATGTTCAATCAATAAAAAATATTCTTGGGCTGTTTTTCAGCATTGGCGTGTGACATGGTTTAACTTTATTAAATACATTAACAATCTTTTTTAAGTTTTCTCTTCGTAATTCATATTTTTAAGAATTCGATACTAATGCAATATAAATGGCAACATGATGGTGAAGCAAATAACCTAGATACAAATAAACGTGGTAATTTTAACTATACCTTATTTATACATTGCCAAACAATCAAAGTAAGTTCATGTTGCAAAAAACAATACTATTGTAACAGTATTACGATATATTTAAAAAGTTTTTCTTCTGCTTTTTATTTTGTTTTCAAAAAATCAAAAACAATAAAATAATGAAACATTTAAAGTAAATGAAGGTCATGGCTATTGTTCAAGTTCACATACAAGCAAGCTATCTTTATATGTGACAATAAGCAATTATGAATAAACTTTGAACTGCTTTAAACTTAACAAGTCAACAAATAATTTTATGAATATCATAAAACATGTTCATAACCACATATATCAAACATATCCAGGGTTCTAATGTTGTGTAAGGGAAACAGGAATCATCTATTTTCCAAGTTCCATCTACATGTGTCGTATTCTGAGAAAACTGAGCAAAATGCATGTGCGTAAAGTGTTGTCCCTGATGAGCCTGTGCACTTAACGCTTTTATGACATTTTTCGTTTAAATGAAGTCTCTTCTTAGCGAAAATCCAGTTTAGGCGGAAAGTGTCGTCCCGGATTAGCCTGTGCGGACTGCACAGGCTAATCTGGGACGACACTTTACGCACATGCATTATGCCCAGTTTCCAAGTTCCACCTAAATGACAATATCGACCGCAGAACCATCCACCAATAGAAATAACAAAACTACTATACAACTAGTTTGTGTGCAAAACTAGAACCATATCCCATTACAAACACATGTGCAGATAAAATAAGCCTGATTTTGTAATAAACCATCATTTCCTATATTTTATCAAAATAGTAATACAAACAAATATTGTAATGTTTTAACTGACCGTCTCTACATGCAGATTGGTTAACAGATAGAGTTCCTTGAGACTTATAAAATGTAAAACTAGATATATTGGACAGTAAAATTATGGACTTGTAAACTTATAAACTAGCTAATTTATGGAGGAATAAACTTATTTACTCGCAGAATTAAGAGTTACATTCTTATGAATTGGTAGAATAGAGGACTGGTAGACTTAATAGACAAGTATATTTATGGAGTGAGAAATATTATGGACTTACTGTATGGATCTTTCAACTAACTGGTTGACTTATGGAGCTATAAACTTATAGCTGGCAAACTTAGGAAAAGGTAAAATAGTGGACCCGTATACTAAATAAATTTGTAGACCTTAAGAGTAGAAACTAATAAACTGTTTCATATATGAAGTGCCAAACTTATATATTGGTAGACTTATGGAGTTATAGCGTATGTACTGGAAGACTTATTTACTAAACGTTTTATGGGCTGATATAGTTCAAGACTGGTGGACTTTATTGACTGGGACTCTTGTTGAATGGGAGCCTGATATACACACTGGGGACTTCTAAACATGGTTTATTACCTTATGTCAGCATGTGTGTGTTTTTTCATACAGATATATGTAAACAAACAATATAACTTTGGCAAGTGCAAAACATAATAATATTAGCTGATCAAATTCCAAAACCCAACTGTGCCTCGTACAGAAAATATCACACTTTGTGAAGATTATCTGCAAAGTTGTATGTTCATACGTACAAACATAGCACAATTAAGTAAAAAATAACCAGTCACATTCATCAATCACAAATAATGCTTAAAAAGGTGAACTTGGGGTGCACAAATGTGTCATGCATAAGCTGCATTCATGCTGTCATTTCACATTTTGAACTCCATTTGTACAGACATCATTTGTTGACTAGACAAATTCAAACTTGTATGCAATCATTATAAAAAGGTGAAAACCGGTATGCACATATTTGGACAATGGTAATCTGAAATAAGCACATGAATACAGTATATTACGAGGCAAAAAACGTAATTAACAGAAACACAGTCTAGTGATGTTTTTTTTTTAAATTATATTTATTGAACTTGAGTGCTAATATGGATGAGACATAACATGAAGTTATAACATACTTATAATATTTGCAAAGACGAGTTCAACTAGCCCCCATCAAATAACTATTTCAAAATACAGTAATTAATATTTTTTGCATTTGTTTCTGAGGTCTGTATTCATATTTACAGTTATTTCCCATGTTCTCCACATTTTTACTGTTATTTCCTATGGTTCCGTACATCTTATCATTTGTTTCCAATGGATCCACTAATCTTTTCATTTATTTCCCATGGTTCTATTCATATATACAGTTATTTCCATGGTTCCAATAATTTTTACAGTTATTTCACCTGGTTCTGTTCATCTCTACAGTTATTTCCCATGGTTATACATGTATTCATCTCAACAACACTTCCCCATGGTTATATTCATCTACACAGTTATTACACCTGGTTCTATTCATCTTAACAGTTGTTTCCAATGATTCCATTAATCTTCACAGTTATTTCACCTGGTTCTATTCATCTCTACAGTTATTTCCCAAGGTTATACATGTACCGGTATTCATCTCAACAGCACTTTCCCTTCGTTACATGTATATTCATCTTCACAGTTATTTGACCCGGTTCTATTCATCTTTACGGTTATTTCCTATGGTTCTATTCATCTTAACAGTTATTTCACCTGATTCTATTCATCTTTACAGTTATTTCCCATGGTTCGATTCATCTCAACAGAACTTTCCTGTGGTTATATTAATTTTCAGTTATTTCGCCTGGTTATATTCATCTTCACAGTTATTTTCCATGGTTCTATTCATCTTTCAGTTATTTCCCATGGTTCTCTTAATCGTTACAGTTATTTCATATGGTGACATTAATCTTATCAGTTGTTTTCAATTGATCAATTCATCTTTGCAAATAAATCAGATAGTTTCAGTGACAAAATCACAGCTTACTGGATTAATGCTTTATTTTCACCTGGACAGTAGCTCAAAACTCTGACAGCCATTATGGCTAACAGTTATTTCTCTAAGGATGTATATAAGGCTTATGTTATTAGACATAATTTTTCATAAAAAATGAAAAACAATTTCAGCATTATAATTGATATAAAATGACTTCACCGTTTAAAGGTTTGGGATTTTCATTCCCAGCAACTTAACAGTTTTATATTTTAACTCTCATCTAAAATGTAACTGCTGTTAGCTTAAATGACCTTCAAAGGTTTCAGCAACGTATTCCAGGGCGTCATTACAGTCTACACTTTTTCTGCTTGTCGCGAGGTCTTAGGCACTGATCTCCGTGACCCGAGTGGAACAAATTATTGACACCTGCCTACACTGGTCCTACAAGTCCTAGCGTGATGCTATACTTCTGAGTGCTGGTGCTTGGACATGAGTGCTTCCAACAGCTTGAGCCGTGCTTTCAGTTGCTGAAAAACAAATTTTTATAGTAAAATTCATTTTAATTATTAAATACTTACCTGCTATCTAATAGCTAATCACTCCGTAAGGTTTGTTATGCATCCGGAATTTCTGGAGCCACAACCATTAAGACCCGGATTTAGACTAGGTCGGAACGGTCACATAGTGCAGTGCAACCTCGTCACTAAAAACGGTCTACCCAAAAATCATTCTTCTTCCAATATATATAAAAATATTGGGCGAAGAGGGGGGTGGGAGGTGGGACTCACCGATAGCAGGTAAGGATTTAATAATTAAAATTAATTTTACTATAAAAATTTGTTTTAATGTCAAAAATACGTTACCTGCTATCTAATAGCTGAATTTGCAGCTGCGGCAGGAAGGTTCGCGTATAGCTCCCCAATCCCCATCCAAGCAGAACCCATATCCAGGGTTATCAGCTAATGATAGCAGAACCNTCGACCAGGAGACTGAGAAGGTCGTTGAACCAGAATCTCCTGGGCCACCAAGGAGGATCTGGCAAGAGCTCACCCTGATCTCTCCAAGATTTGGGGAATTATAATGGGTGAGGGATAGGAGCAAGTGTCCAGTTGGTCCCAAGCAAGCGAAAGAGTGTCTACCGCCCACGCTGCTGGATAGTTAACTGGACTCACGTAAAGGGGAAGTCTGTGGTTGTCTCTGGTCGCAAACAGGTCGACCATTGGATAACAGAACGTGAGAAAAATCTGGTTGGCCACTTCCTGATTAAGTGTCCAATCCGACGGAAGGAACTGGTGTTTGTGAGACAAACCGTCCGCCAGGCTGTTAAGACCTGGTATGTTAGGACGAGAAAGAGATGTTGAGGCTCTTTCAAAGAACGAGTAAGTTCCTGGTTTCCAGACACAGGGTGTGGGAGTGTGTTCACCCCTGTGCCTGGATGTAAGCCACGACTAATGTGTTGTCTGTTGACACCATCACACAGGAGTCCCGAAGATGTGATTGGAAATGAGATTCAGTTAGAAAAACTGCTGGCATTTACTGATTTGATATGCAGGTGAGACTCCTGAGGAGACCACATACGTGAGATTATCAGGCTGAGTGGTTCCAGGTGAGGGCCCCAACCTTCCTTGCTTGCATCCGTATGAGATGTAGGAAGGATGCGGTGGAAGAAGCGGTACTCCTGCCAAGAGTCTCATAGTTAAGCCACTACTGAAGGTGGGGGACTAAGAACAGAAAGAAGGGAATCTGTGTAAGCAGATTGTCTGGAGACCAATTCCAACAAGCTGAGAGATAGTGCTGAAGAGGACGTAGGAAGAGACGTCCCAGCAAAATGACCGGTGACCGGACCGGTCAAAGACCGCCTGGTGGCCGGAGACACGTGGTCAAGAACGGGTGGGGAGAAGTCACGGCAAGCCGAACTGTCCCACTCCGACCAGAAATGAATGTCGGTTTGACTAGAAAAGTGGTGAACACTTTTAAGTCTATGACTGGTCTCCAAGAGCCCCTTTTCTTATGAACCAGGAAAAGGCGACTGTAAAATCCTGAAGTGCAGAATTATGGCTGCGACTGTTACCTCCGGCATCGGAGGTGGTGTCGGTAGAAAAACGGGTGATCCCTAGGAATAACCTTTGGGAGGTTGAAGGCTTGATAATCTTCTGATTCGGCTTGGGTTTGCCCTTTTACCAAGAATCCTTCTTCCAAGAAGACTTCTGATAGGAAGACGGTCTGTTATAGGAAGAAAGCCTCTTGGGGGCCAGATGCAGAATAGAAGAACAACTTTTAGGGACAAAGTTGTTCTTCTTAGCATTCTTGGCCCAAGGGGCTGTCAGCAGTTTAGAAGCTGGACGCTTAAAAGCCCCTTGGCAGTTGTTTCTCGCTAAAGAAGCAATGATCTGGTCTTCCCGCTGACCGGTGATATGATTTACCGGCCACAGGACCGGTCATAAGCTGACCGGTATACGGACAGGTCTTGAAATGACCGGTTACCGGGCCGTTCAATGACAGGTGCCCGGACCGGTCATAAGCTTGACCTGTGACCGGACCGGGCAAGACCGACCGGTGGCCTGTGCCAAGTGGTCGAGGACGGGTGGGAAAAAGTTGGGGCAAGCGGAACTTTCCCCACTGCGACCAGACGTACAAGAGGTCGACGCGAGACGTCGCCTTGCTTATCCTGCCGGTCTCCTGTCTGCGGGCCACCTGTTCCGTGATAGTGACAGCAGAGTCTGTAGCCAACAGGGAAGGGCGGGGGCAAAAGTCATCATCTAGGGTCTCTAACATAAGTTCATAGACCTGATGAATAGAGGCCAAATAGTAATGTTCGGCCTCGACGTAAGCCTCCGAGCCTGCTTCAGCAGAACCGTCTGCAAGACCAGTGGTCTGCATGTAGCCGGTGGAGACAGAAGTAGGAATAGCAACGAAGGTATTCCATAAGCTTCTAGTATCAGTGGGTTATCTGCTGAATCCATACTGTATTTTGATTCAAAGGGGTAGCAGCCGGGGGTATACGACTAGGCAACGTAGAAGATACCAGTGGGGCTGAAAAGATAGCCGTCGTGGCGAGGTGAACCCCTGAACCTGGAGCCTGAGAGTTAAACAAACTTGTGTTCGTAGACAATTTAGGTCCAGTGGCTGTAGAAGCGGCTGATACGTGTGTGGAGGCCAATTAGTGGACCGACACACATGGCAGGGAGTCCTGAGATTCCGTCAAGGAATCAGAGGAAGACCGCCAACGAGACCCGGGGTCCGAGAGCGCCTACATGAGGAGTGGCGATGTTCCTTATCCCTGCAATTCCGAGACACTTTTTCGGCAACGCTGGGAATGAGGTCGCCTGGAGAAGTCTCTCCCCGAGCTTTGGCGTGATTGCTTACGAGAGGATCGACGCCAAGAACTGCTCGGATAAGGAGAGCCTGCCTGATGTCAACTCCGGTAGTGATGCGGGCTTGTCAAAGCAGACGATGAGTAATGCGACGACGAGTCAGAGGAGGGGGAATGGCCGATGACACTGACGATAAACGTCTACGTCTGTGGCTAGGGGTAGGAACGCGAATGCGCGTACGGTTGTGAAGTGCCGACAACGTCGTGTCAGCGTCTAGCCGGATGTTGTAATCCGGTGAAAAAGAGCGTGACACCTGTGCAGCGACTCCCTCCCTCAAGGCAGGGTTTGCATGACCAGTGGTATGGCCAGGCAAACCGAAATTATCGGTGACCGGACTGGTCATTAGCTGACCGGTGACCGGACCAGTGATAGACTGACCGGTGACCGGACTGGTCATAGTGACCGGTGTCCGGACCAGTCATAGAATGACCACTGTCCGGACCGGTCAAAGACCGGGGCCCGGTACCCAGTGACCGGACCGGTCACAGAATGACCGGTGTCCGGACCGGTCAAAGACCGGTGCCCAATGACGGGTACCCGGTGACCGGTACCCGGACTGGTCATCGAATGAACGGTGACCGGACTGGTCAAAGACCTGTGACCGGTCATAGAATGACCGGTGACTGGACCAGTCAAAGACCAGTGACCGGTGCCGGGACCAGTCATAGAATGACCGGTGACCGGCATGGTCAATGACCAGTGACGGGACCGGTCATAGAATGACCGGTGACCGGACCGGTCAAAGACTGGTGACCGGACTGGTCATAGAATGACCGGTGACCGGACCGGTCAATGACTAGTGACCGGACTGGTCATAGAATGACTGGTGACCAGACTGGGCAATGACCATTGACCGGACCGGTCATAGAATGACCTGGTTAAGACCGAAGTATGGCAGATGCCATATGGTCCGACGTCGATCAATGCAGTGCCAAAGCTCTGTGATCAACGTCCTCGGGCAAACACCAACGTATGGCGGATGCCATATGGTCCGACGTCGACCGACTGACAGCATATAGCCCGTTTCGGTCAACATCTTGTCTGGATAGCCAAAGATGGATGCATGGCGGGAGACATATGGTCTGACGTCGATCGATGCAGAGCCAAAGCTCCGTTTCAACGTCCTCAGGCAAAGACCGACGTATGGCGGACGTCATATGGTCTGACGTCGACCGACTGACAGCATAAAGCCCTTTTCGGTCAACATCTTGCACGGATGGCCACAGACCAATGTATGACCGGAGCCATATGGTCTGATGTCGATGTAAACATCATCTCAACTCTTGTATTTCCGACCATCATGTAGATCGATTATGAAAACAAGAGCAAAACATATTCATCAATAAACTGGTCATAGACCAGATTGTCATACGGCACATTAAATCATTATTTGCCCAAAATGAAAATAATTAACACTCTCTCAGTTATAAGTGTAAAAGAGAAAGCCATTAGTATGTATAATACCATTGCCGTAGAGCATAAATTAAACAAAAGTTTAATTCGAAACAGATGAAATAATACAATGACCATCAACTAGATCGACATATAGAACGTAAAATCATGATTTGCACACAATAGCAAATGATATACACTCTTCAATGTATTAGAAGAGCACGCTTTTCACATTCTCGAAATGTATTACAAGAACACGTTTTGCAAGTGCTTGTTCGCGCCTGAAAAAAACCAGCATGGTAGAAATAAACTATTGTTCAATAAAAGCAAGCATGGCTTACCTTTATTATCAAACAAAAGTATATTAAAGGTGCAAACAAGAAATACGAGAAATTCACGGAGAATATTTGTAAGACAAATGAAAACTTCTCTTTGTTTCTACTCAAAAACCCAGCGTAACACAGCATCAATTTTCAGATCAACCAAAATGGCTGTTTATACGCATCCGGAAGAATAATGATTTATGGGTAGACCGTTTTTAGTGACGAGGTTGCACTGCACTATGTGACCATTCCGACCTAGTCTAAATCCGGGTCTTAATGGTGGTGGCTCCAGAAATTCCGGATGAATAACAATCCTTACTGAGTGATTAGCTATTAGATAGCAGGTAACGTATTTATAACATTAAAAGTTGCATTAACATATGTGGCGTGTTCTGAGAAAACTGGGCAAAATGCTTGTGCGTAAATTGTCATCCCAGCCTGTGCAGTCTGCTAAGAAGAGACATCATTTAAACGAAAAATTACATAAAAGCGGAAATTGTCGTCCCTGATTAGCCTGTGCGGACTGCACAGGCTAATCTGGGATGACAATTTATGCACAAGCATTTTGACTAGTTTTCTCAAATCACGCCACATATAAGCACTTGCAAAAGGAGCATTATTCTCATATTTAATATATGAGCCTCACTCTGGGAAAACGGGGCTTAATGCATTTGCGTAAATTGTTGTCATATATTAGCCTGTGAATCCACACTTTCAGCTGTTACGGAATTTTTTGTTTAAAAGAAGTCTCTTCGAAACGCAAATGCGCACTGCACGGGCTAATCTGGGACGCCACTTTGCGGACATGCATTAAGCCTTGTTTTCTGAGAACGCGGCTCGTATTCTTTTGCTAGTCATTAAGTTAGATGAACTCAACGTACATAACAATAACCATAAAACTAGGAATCCCTTGGAATACATTACATAATATTAATACGGATGACTTGTTAGAGAATTTAAAACAGATTTGTTTAAAATCAGGAACTCAATTTTTCTGAAAGTCTTTTGTTGACTGCAATGTTTGGCCATTCTTTTGAATCACAGTCTTTAAAAAAAAACAAAACAATACACAACAATATGGGAATATAGAAGGACAAATGCTATTACCTTATATTCATTATACTCTGTTTGCATAGGCATTCTGTCTTCCCGTCCAACCTTTCTGCAAAGCAAATTCTTAGTTGATTTAATATCACTTGATAATTTGAAAGCTTACTGTTGCACATTAAATCCTTAAATATTGTGAAAGACACTCAGGTCTACAAGGAAGTCAAACATTTCAATACCAATAAATCCCTACCCCTCTCGCTAAGTTAAATGACATCAATTTTAAACCGATATTCCAAATACAGCAAAAAGAATGAATAACATTTCTAAACAAAATTTTCTTATTTAGGACGGAGATAAACAGGTTAGTCCTTTTCTGCTCAGAACCAAAGTTAAAATGAATATTTGCAAACAGCATATAACCAGAATAGCCTGCGTGTAAAAGTCTGTTCAGGTTTTATGCTATTTGCTGCACATCTGTATCTTATGGTTGGAAATGACGGCTTTAAAACTTGATGCTGATAAGAAAGGACTTAAATTTAATTTGATTTCAGGAGGGACTACAAACGCGTCAAAGTGCATATCTGAGTGTAAACGGTTAAAGAAATAGAGGATATTCGTTCATGTCAGTGTAAGATCGTTTGTTATTTCACGAGTGATCATAGAAAATATATTTTCACGAGTGGCGCAGCCACGAGTGAAAATATTATTTTTCTATGATCACGAGTGAAATAACAAACGATCTTACACTGACATGAACAAATTTTCTGTTTCTTTTATGCCCCTTTTTCAAGAAAATAATTAATTATAATTTCCCTTTCGCTGAAAAGTGACCCTCTCGCCCGTGGCGTGCCTCAATACATTGAAATGACGTCATTTTTTACGTCATTTTGTTTACGAAATGAAGTCATTATTCCAGGGAAATTCTTCAGTTAACTCTTTTACAATGAAAATAAACGGTCAAAAAAGCATAAAATTAAAAGAAAATATGTTGGATTCGGTGGATAATCGATTTAATTTTACTCTTGATCATAGAAAAAAATATAAACAAGGATATAAACAAGGGACGTACATCTTCATATGATAATCTAAAAATAGAAAAAGTAATTCCGAAAATTTGTTCTTTTCACTTCTGTTATTTCACTGCAGAAATGTCATATTTTATCATTAGGTATAAAAGAACAAGGAATCTACACCCACTATTGATTTTAACTTCATGTAAATACCAACCTCCCTGTCTGTCTGGTAAAGCCTTCCTCAAAGTCACGCAATTTTTTGCGAAGGTGCTTTTTATTGTTTCGAGACTTAATTAACTCGTCGGTAAGTTGTGGCCTGTAACAAAAATTGAAATTGTGTTTTAGTCATAAGATTATGCAAATGTAATAAAAAAAATCTTTATAAATTTGTTTGGTTATGAAATGTTAAAATTCACATCGCCTACACTATTTGTCTTATTTAAGTTATAAATCGTTTACATATTCTTGGTAACAGTTTCTTCTTTGCAACCTCATCTTTTCAGTTATATATAAAAATGCTGAAGCAACAGAATAAAATAACAAATTATATGCATGGAAATTTAACACAGAAAACTCTTCAAAACTAAAACACTAAAGTGTGACATTTACAGCCAATAAAATTAAACAATAATGCTGGAAAACATTTTTGTTCATATTAAAAGACTAAAATACGATTGTAAAACCTTGAAAAATCCAAGTAAACAGAAAACCACAACATAACTTACACTGATAACTCGTGAAGATTTGAATCGGAATACTGGTTGTTACTATTCTTGCTATTCTCCTGCATCTCCAGTTTCCGCCTCGCCTTCGGGGAATGGGGTCCCTGGTTCTCCACGGCGGTCGGCCGCGTCTTGAGGATGGAAGACAAGTCGCGCGTGACGGCGAACTCCATCGTTCCGAAGCCGTGGGCCGCTTCCTCTTCGTCGTCATTATCCATGACGGCCGTCGGAACGTGAATAGGGGATTTCTCGTCCAGGAATCGGTCGGTCTTGTGTGCAAATACATTTATATAATTAGTTGGTTGTAACTAAATGGAACTGAAGTAAATGCCTTAGGTACCAGAATACTCTTATGAAATGAGTAAATTAAATAATTTAAATCAAGATAACTGAAGTTAGTGTATACTTGTTCAAATGCACGGACATAAATTAGTGAGTTTTAACTAAATAAATATGAAGTTAATAGGACTGCAGTATAAGTACAAGATAATGTCATAAACTAGTTGTTTATGGCCACATTTGACTTTTGATCTCTAAGTGTGACCTTGACCTTTGAGGTAATGAGACTGGTAATGCACAAAACACTCAGTCTCAACATGGAAGATGATGATTTTAGTTTTCAAATATTTCTGTAATCATAGTATCTGTAACCATATCAACCACAGTATTTTTCAGGTGAAAGAACTTAAATAACGTGTATATTCCCCATCTTGCCCTTTATCCACATACAAAGTTTTATCAACCTAGCTTAAAGTACTTTTTGAGTTATCCCAGGATCCAGATTTTAGTTTAAAATAATTTGTATACAGTAAAACTGCGATAACTCGAGGAAGCACGGGACCAACATCGATGCTCGAATAATCGCAGGTTTCGAGTAATCCATGGTATTATTTGTTTTCACTGTTACGGTTGATAATGCTAAATTCTGACCGCAAACGCTTTATTTACATGTAAGACAGTGCTAGAGAAAGAAAAGGCTTTGTAAAAATCGCTTAAGGTTACAGTATAATAAACATGGATGCCATGACGTTGCTTGAACCTATCTAAACACCCTGTAGTGGCATTGAAGTCAGTGAGACCAAGCTCCTTTGCATATTCAGATGCCTTTGTCTTCAACATGCNACAATGACACATGTAATCATTATCTACTATATCTGACGTACGTGGACTATACATGCCTAAGAATGACAGTTGCTTAACTGCATTTTCCTCGTTTAAGTACAATACCAAGGGGATAACAGAATGTCAATAGCTTACGTTTGGCCTCCTTTCTTGCTCTACTGAGTTCTGACATAAACTTCTTTATTTCTGGTTTGGCAGCCTTCTCTGCATGTGATGGCTAGAAACAAAAATAGTTTTTAGCTTTAATAATATTGAGCAAATGCCTCCTAAATATTGACAAGCAGATAAGCATAAAGTTTTTGATTACATCATAGCAAACAAAGGAAATCATATTTAATATGTAATGTTGTACATTCATTGCAGGAAATAAATTGATATTGTAATGAGACCAACAGATGTGCTAATTATTTGACAACCATGATATCTTTGAGAACATATGAATTTATAAAAATAAAATATCTTTGTTGAGCACCCAATAACAGAAACCTTCAAATAAAAGTATTATACTTCTTAACCATAGTATAATTCATATAAAAGTATTGGACACTGTCGTCTTCAAAAGCACATGAATAGACTTGGACTTGCTGAAACAGCTTCATGTCAGTGCGGAGCCGAAGAACAAACGCCTTTCTGCATACTACAGAACTGCCCCAACCTGGAAGAGGCCTGCCAAACATATTGGCAAACAGAAACAACCCTTCAAACCAAGCTGTGGGGCAGTCCAGACAACCTACTACAAACAGTGCAGTTCATCACTGCATCACAACTGCAAGTGTAATGGCCATAAGAAGATGGAACGCATAAGTAAGTAATATAAAAGTATTACCAGTAAACACAATTATTATGACATAACCAACACCCATAAAGACATAGTATCAAATACATACCTTGAAGCCATGTTCTTTTTCAAATACATCTTCAAACTGTCTTATCTTCTTTTTTAGACCTGAAATACAATAAAGATTGTGTTGCTGTCATAACTGGTTGAACACAACTCTCGCAAACCTGTATTAATCTCATTCATATATTACAGTCAACCATTTCAAGTACGAGTAGTTGAATTGCATGGTGAAGAACAGTACTAAGAAAACATAATGGTGAACATATTTAAAATACCAGCACAATGAAGAATTGTATTGGTATTGCATGTACAAAAGAAGTATGTATTGTATGTAACACAGCTGAATGGCATGCAAAACACATAAACTACAATAACAACAGCTATATTCCATTTTGATCCGGTTGTTAAACATTTCAATTCAAAATAACTGTACATAAATATATTTAAATATTTAACATTTATTATAACCTTGTATTCTTCTCATCTGACCCTTCATCTTGGATGTTAACTCGTCATCAGTACTACCATGACTGAAATGAAAACAAATCTTCCTTCATTGGCAACTTTTGAATACCATATGTGTAGTATTTCTAATAAGAATACTCGAGACATTTCCTGACAGAGAAACCTATTTCAAATGAACATTCAATTAATTTTCGAGAGGAAACTGTTTTTCAATCTTTAACCCTTTGCATGCTGGGAAATTTGTCGTCTGCTAAAATGTCGTCTGCTGAATTTCTAAAATTAGCATTTTCTTCGATTTTTTTTCTAAGAATACAATCAGAATAGCAAACAGTTTGGATCCTGATGAGACGCCACGTTCTGTGGCGTCTCATCTGGATCCAAACTGTTTGCAAAGGCCTTTAAAATTCGGTTCCAGCACTGAAAGGGTTAATAACAGTGACCTTGAGGAGACTGACCCCTGATACAATCCCCAGCTGTTCTCCATGCAAGCTTGATATATCCAATGTTTCAAGATGCAATTGAGATGGTCAAAGTTATCGACTGGAAACCACCTGTATGACACCACATGCCAGCACTGCTGTCTGCCGGCTTGCCAGCAATTAAAAATCTAGTCACCAAGATTTTCAACCTCCTTAAATCCTGATTAAAAACTGAAAAAGCCACCCAAGCACTCTGCCATGATATAAATATTGTGTCAGAATCTCAGCATGGCGTCCTGGTTCTTTTACATGACCTTAATAACTTGTCAAAAACTTATCATTATATCCACCTTCTGTTACATGACTAAAATGCTGATATTCGGGTAAACAAATATTGGTATCCTGTCAATATCTTTTTTTTTTCCTGGTCTTTTAATACATGATATTTATCTTAAGGTTTTAATAACATTTTGAAACATGAGATTTTTGTAAACATGCATGACCTCCAACTTGCTTGATTAAAACAAGAGCACCGCAAAGCGGATGCCAACGCTCAGCTGTGGGTGCTTGGATTTTGTTTTTTTGACCTTTGACCTTGAAGGATGACCTAGACCTTTTCACCACTCAAAATGTGCAGGTTCATGAGATACACATGAAAAAAAAAAGAAAAAAAAATGTTTTGACCTTTGACCTTGAAGGATGACCTTGACCTTTCACCACTCAAAATGTGCAGCTTCATGAGAAACACATGCATGCCAAATATCAAGTTGCTATCTTCAATATTGCAAAAGTTATGGCCAATTATAAAGTTTTATGACAATACCTCAAGTTTTCTTCGAAAACAGCCGAGCTAAAAATCATGCAGGGTCATTCATCCTTTGTCAATTATAACCAGCATACTTTTTTTTTATGATCCTAAAGATTCTCCTGATATTGTGGAAAAAAACAATTACATTATACAAGCCCTGCGACCTTGACCTTTCACCTGATAACCTCAACTTCAATAGGCATCTAACTTTCAGCCCATGTAACAACTGCACCAATTGGCATAGTCATTATATATAGGTCAAAGCATTCTATAGAGATTGTGCAGCAATCTCCTGTTACACCGTTGTGACCTTTTTCTTGACCTGTTGCAAAGCATTATAATCCCACTTCTTCATTAAGGAAGGCATAATACTATCTCA
>VMBQ01002876.1:130084-141260 GCA_007657795.1 Dreissena rostriformis | reverse complement strand
GCCGCCGCCGCCACCGCCGCCGCCACCGCCGCCGCCACCACCACCACCGCCAACTCCACCGCCGCCACCTCCACCACCGGTATCACCACCGCTCTCGTCTTCAATGTCTTAAACCAAGTAAGAAAACATGTTGAAAAGTTCAAAAGTAAACACGTTGCTAAATTAATGCAATATTATTAGAAAAAAGGACGATAAAACATTGTGTCCTGATTAGAATAAACCCATAAGTATTGATTAAATAGATTAATCTTGTGTTCTAGTAGCTCATGGCCATTTTGAATTATAGTGTTGAAATGATATATCATTTTGTTGAGACCATCAATGATTAACGTTTCAGTTCACACGCACTTTAAATAATAAACTTTGAATACATTTCTATTAACGAATTATTATTTTTTAAATGTACAATCATCGCACGAACATTGGTCTATTTAATTTCCAATTTATCAATAGAATGATATCATTTTTCTGCTTGTAAAATGCTCGGTCGAATATTCGTGTATAACATTTTCTTCATTTTTTTTTTAAGTTCGTGTGGACTCCGACGTTATTCATTGATAGTCTGCATCTTTGATGCAATATCATATGCTTCTTCTGGGGTACATCAAGTATGTACATTACGTTGTTACAATGCTAACAATACAATATATATTCCATTCGCGCTTCTGAATAAATATATGATTTTATCTGTTTCTTGTGAACAAAATAGTTTCAATGGAATACCAATGTTTTCCCTCTTTACTGATGCAATTTAAGCACGCAAGAGATTATGTTCGAATGACTTTGACTAGGATTAAATAATTTAAATTACGATCAAAAGCGATACGTTGAAATTCTTACCTTCTATGGATAGTATACCCATCCTTCAGTGATATTATTTGATATGTTTAATTTCAGACGTTCAAATAGTTAGAGTCGTTTTCTTATGTTCGTGCGCTCGATTCGAAATACCAATAGAAATGCCCATACATTGTTTATGGCAACATTTATATTGAACGATGTGGTTTTTCGTGGAATCCAAGGTATAAGATCATAAAGTGATCTCATTGTGCCGTATAGTATAAGTCGTTCATTCGATGTTGTTATTTTTAGATCCACAAACTATTACCTGTCTTTCGGTTTCGAGTTTAGGTTTGGAAAAAAACACATAACACATAAAATGACGTTTGGATATATTTAATGTTACATTACGTAATTTGAGTATAACAAATATCGTATTAATAGAAACACTAGACATGTTTTAACATATTTGAGATTATTCTTTTTTATTCCCACAGCAAGTGCAATAAAATGGGTCCATCAAATGCGATCAGTTTATATGAATGATCTTATGCATACGAAATAAAGTGTTACTCGACAAAACATTTGATAACTACGCCAATACATGTCTCTCAGGCAGTGTATCCAGAGTATGTTTGGAATGCATATGCTTGTAATATATATGTACCAATAAACCAGAACAATACAGTTTCATTCTAATTAATAAAGCTGATTAATGAATACAGTTATCACGAAATCATCGGGTGATCAAGTGTGCGCTATAGCATTGGCCAGCCCTTAGCTATCGCTATTTTTAGCTTTAGCTAACAGGTCAACATTTCTGTAGTTTGAAAATATCGATGATCAATACGCAATTATAAGAGACCAAACTGTAAAAGGTTAGTTTTACTATTGAAATCTCTCGGTCACAAGTTATTTAAAATAATTTCAAACGCGTCATTATGGTAGCTTGAAGATACCAAAGCGTAAAAGAAGTGCATACATGTATACATACACGATTTGGAATGAATGTGTGTACGTTCGTTGGTCTGACTTTTGCTATAAACAATGCTGCTATAGGATTTTTTAGTAATTAGCTATCGCTATTTTTAGTTTTACCTATCTCAGTCTTTTAGTTTCGATATATCTGACATAATACCGAACTCGTCATTAAGCATAACAATGTAATAATATCCAAATTAATAAAACTGATCATCGGGTATTCAAGTGCGTGCTGTAGAAATGACAAGATATTAGCTATAGTTATTTTTAGTTGTATTTATCGCGTTGTCGAGTTATTTAAAATAATACTTTACAAGTCTTTTGGGTAATTCGAAATTATATCGCACATGACCGAAATTAGCGTGGATCATTACGCAGTGATCAGATAACACAGTGTTAATGAGTGCATGCATGTATACATACAAGGTATGGACTGAATGTGGCTGCTTTAATCTGAATGCGTGTAGGTTCGTTGGTCTGACATTTGCTATAAACAATGTCGCTATAGGATTTTTAAGTAATGAGCTATCGCTATTTTTAATTTAAACCTATCGTAGTTTCTCGGTTTCGAGTTATTCGAAATAATGCCAAACACGTCATAATGGTAGCTTCAAGAGACCAAAGTGTAATAGGAGTGCATACATGTATACATACATGGTTTGGAATGAATGTGGTCGCGTTCGTCTGAATATGTGTACGTTCGTTGGTCTGACTTTTGCTATAAACAAGGCCGCTTTAGGATTGTTTAGTAATAAGCTTTCGCTATTTTAAGGTTTACCTATCACAGTCTCTCGGGTTTGAGTTATTTGCAATAATGCCAACCACGTCATTATGGTAGATTGAAGAGACTAAAGTGTTAAGGAGTGCATGCATGTACACAAACAAGGTGTAGAATGAATGTGGTTGCGTTCGTCAGAATGTGTGTACGTTGGGTGGTGTGACTTTTGCTATAAACAATGCCGGATGAGTCAGCCATAAGCTATCGTTATTTTTAGTTTTACTTATCTCAGTCTTACTGTTTCGATATCAGTTTCAATATCTCTGACATAATACCGAACAAGTCATTTGGGTGGATTGAATGTGATAATGCACATTATTGAAAATAGCGTGGTTCATTACGCCGTCATAAAATATCAATCTAAGGAACGCCCGCAATAGTATACATAACACGTGTTTGATCAATGTGTTTCTTTTTTCGTCTATAAGTGGGTATGTTATTCGGTCTGACTTTTAAAAGAAATATCGCCGCTCCCTACATTACTGTCGTAATTAAACTGTATGTGATAAACTTCATCAGTATCTTTGATTTGATTTAATTTACTGTTAATTTATAGTTGTTAAACGGTCGACCGCGGTATTTAAAATGAAAATCCATCAGAAAAAAATATTCGTAAACTATAGGCAAATACACATTCAAATGATGTGTAATAGACCCTATAGATGCAGCCGTTTTAGCATTTGCCATTATATATTGTTTATATGGATATTTAATAAATAAACGTGAAATGCATAAAATGGCATACAATTTTGAATCTGGTTTTCAGTTGCTTTGAAATAAATACGTTATGATATATATATATCATATTAGCTCCACACTTTTCCTTTTTTGCAACTGTGAATCGATGTCAATATATTTTGATGTATAAATGAACGTTTTTATAAAATTATAGCATTATAAATGCGATTTACAAATAAAGTTAAAATTAGAACAAATCGGTAAGTTTCGGGAAATTTGTAATAATATTCAGTTTTGGCAGTACGTGCTGGCAGTTTAGGCAAAAACATTCTTGTGATTTAAGCATTGTTGCAACGGTCTTTAAATAATTTTACGGATTGTGACAATTAGTATGATGATGCTTATGATAATGCAACTTACGAAATTAGAATGTACCACTGGGAAGTAGTTTTTGTAATAAACGCAGAACCGAATTCACTGTGGTATTGAACACCGAAATTGAATGTTCAATTTAAAGCTATTTATGGCAGGTGGTGGGTTGGGTTGTTAATTAGGATCTTCTAAATGTTCAAGTTCTAACATGAATAAAGACTGAATTACTTATATATATATATATATTGTTTTTGTTTGCAACTTCGAAAACCATTTATTATTACATATAATGCAATATTAACATACCCTTATAATGCAATGTAAATGTTTCATCATTGGCATTACAGCATTTTCAGAACAAACACGTATCATGTTTAAATATCGTATATTTCACTTTTCGCTTTCGTACACCTATAATAGTCGAATGAATATACTTTTTTTAACAAATCGCCTTTAAATAATCTCATATAACTAAATTTATCATTAAATTAAATATTAGTATTTTAAACACATTTTATTTATCGAGAAATCAAATATTTTTTTCAAACAATTCAATTTGATCTAGATGTTATGAAACGTGAAAAACAATCTTTTCATTGTGTCAATTAGAATTGAATATGGTTATGAAGTTATTAATGTCAGTATCCCGGTCGGCCATTCTTCCCAGAGCGGCCTCCATTACCCCCGTGTCTTCCTCCTGTCCCTCTGCCTCCTTCTCCGCAGTTGAAACCTAAACCGTAACCACGACCAACGAAGCCTCCACCGCCACCGCCTCCGCCGCCTCCGACGCCGCCCCAGCCCCCACGACCACCGCCGTAACCACCAACACCGCCTCTGCCATCACATCCTCCACGACCACCGCAACCGCCACTGCTACCCAGTCGGCCACTTTGATCGCCTTTTGAAGACATTACCAAAGTTTTAGCCTGTAATGCATTAAAATAAATTAATGCAGTAAAATAACACATATGGTATAAGTTTCATCAAATAAACTATTTGCATACGCTCAATTCACTTAAAAATAAATGTTATTTTAATAAGTATTTCGTTTCTTTAACTTACCTGTACTGATCTAAGAGCAGGATACTCCACAACTGAAATAGTCTTTTAAATAAAATAGATAAATACAATAATAAAACCTACCTCATTTCAATTCTAAAACGAAAGCGAAAATGCGGTCGTCATAGGAAATTCCATAATCTAATTATAATTTAAGACAAATTTAAGACAAGGTCGTGTAAAAGCATAAAAACACCGTATACAATTCCAAGTATGAACTGTTTGTATTTCGGGACCTATTCGATTCATAAACATTTGCTTGCAACACGGCTTAATGTACGTTGAGACGTTTGATAAAACACACGATTGATTCACACGTTGACTTTTTTAAACTGAGGCTCTTTTTCGGATATTATTTAAAAGTATGTATTGTCCTGTACAGTATCGAACTTAGTGTTTGTGTAAGACATGCATAGTTTATTATATACAATTGTCATATGTACAATTTAAAATATAAATATAAATATATATTCTATTCATTGGTATTGGTCTTATAAATATATTGCTTAGAATTACAATGATGATCAACTTAAACTTGCATTTCATCGAAAATTATTATTATTATTATTATTATTATTATTATTATTATTATTATTATTATTACGACCACTACTTTTTCATTCAAGTGATTTATTTTTATTTCAGAGTGGTCGGCAAGACAAACGATAATGGAGGATTCTATAGACACCATCATAGCCATGGGGTTTGAAGGAATGAAAGCATCTGAATTCATCAAAATGTTCGCCAACATTGGATCGATAAAGGTGAAGAGGTTGACAAATATCACTGCGTGGTAACAATCTTAGTAACGATACTAAACGTACTACTGTGTCAATAGCATAAACGCCCGAGCATTACTTTATGTAAAAGATGTAAAATTGAACAATGAAACAAAACGTAATTGCAGTCTTATTTCACAATTAAAGTTAAAATTGTTTAATCGGTTTAGATTTGAGGATAATCAAGAAAATAATAATACTTCAATAAGACGTACTTTGATTTTTCTTTTTTTCAACAGGGGATTAACGGCTTTATTCAATATGTTTAATGTTTCGTTATATATAAAAGTATTTAATGAACGAAACACATTTAGTTTTTAAATGATAGTACAATATATGTTTTACATAACTCTTGGAGGGACATGTCTACACTGTTTTGCTGACTGCATTTCTTCATTTAATTTAATAATTCCAGTGTTTGTTTGTTTTGATAAATACCGAAATTATTCGATTTATATAATTAAAAAAACACTTACACAACATAAAACCTTTTAGGCGCAATATTTCAACAAATATGTGCGATTTATCCGTAAATTGTATTGGATGTTTTTTTATAACAGCGTTTAAGCAAACCACGATATTTTAAGGTCCAAGACGACGGTAACCAGTTGGTGCGATTCAATCCGAACAGGCAGATGGGTATGGTCACATATGAATCTATGGAAGCGGTCAAAAAAGCACAGGAAACTTTGAACGGTATATTTTTTATATTTGTGTTAAACACTATATTTTATATTTATTTTCTCGGTGTTTTCGCTCAAGCAAACATTGGAACAAAAGCGTTCTTTGATTCGTATACATTATCTGTATTTCTTCATAAAATGCTATAATATACCACTCATTATTACTGAATGTGGAAAGTATTTAGGTTATTTGAAATTGTATCTGATACCTTCATTTGGTATTTTCGGATAAAGTATCGCTTACATACATTTCAGGAAAAGTTATTAATGGCAAAAAGATTCAAGTCGTGGCTGCTCGTGAACGCATCATGATCGACTCAGAAAATGGTAATTAAAATAATAAATATTAATTAAATTTATGTGTTTTCTGCGCTCATGAATTGCATAATTCTGTCGCATAATATATAAATAGGGTGCGTATGTTTGGACTCATATTTTTTATCAATCACTGAGATAAAAAACAATATCTTGAACATTTCCATCCATGAATCAATAAATTTTGATCAAAAGTTTTTCATTTAAGCGCGTATGTACACAATGTTCTGTAATTTTCAAAATAAGCAATGGGGATAATAACAAGTGAAAGCAGGCATAACTTGTATTTTTGGTTCTGTTATGTTATATTCCAATTATTTTATTGGCAACGCTAGAGTTCTTACAAAAAAACACACACATTCTAGAGATTTTATATTTGTTGTGAACTACAGAATTTGATCAAATCATGCCAATATGTTAAAAACATCATAGGATTGATATATACTTATATATCACAATTACGTTAAACAAATATTTGTTCTGAAACGACATTTTGGTATTTGTGATAAAACATTGAAAAGTGGTAATCTAAAACTTGTTTTAAAGCTATTGCCCCGTGGTCAAAACTTTCCACGCCCCAGGGGTAACATTCTTTTGTATTAAGTTGCTATATAGTTCGGCAAGCGGTGTTTAGAATAGTTTTCCTAACAAGAATGGCATGATATGTTTGTACGTATATTGTATTAAATTGGGTCATAGAAATATAATTGAAGTTCATCTTGGTAATTTAGTTCTTTATATTGGACATACCATCCCAATGTCAATATCAACGCCGGTTGTCTTTTCTAAAGACATTTTAATCCTAAAATCGTTTTATATTGAAAAAGTTTTTCAGAACAGTTAAACAAATTTTTTTTATCATAAAGTAAGTTGTGTTACTGCGCTTTTAATTAATATCTCATATCTTGTGTAGGTCAATACGATCTGAGAGCACACAACGCGGCTTGGGAACGCTGGTTTCAAGCAAAAGGCGGATATAAAGACAATTGCAAGCGGCGACCCGGTGAACTCGGAAGAAACGGATGGGGTGGTAGAGGTGGTCGCGGTGGTGCCGGCGCGCGTTCTGGTGGTGTTGGAAATACGGATGGAGAAGACGGGGAAGATGGTTCATGTGGGCGTGGTGGAAGAGGCGGTAGTGGTGGAGGTTATGGTGGTGGCAGAGGTGGCAGCGGAGGTGGAGATCAAGAAGGCGGTGGCGGTGGTGGCATGGGTGGCGGCAGCGGTGGTCATATGAACGGAGAGGACGGGGAAGATGGTTCATATGGGCGTTGCGGGAGAGGCGGTCGTGGAGGCGGTTATGGTGGTGGTGATGGTGGTGGTGGTGGAGGAGGAGAAGGAGGAGGAGGAGGAGGAGGAAGTGGCGGCGGAGGAGGAGGTTATGGAGGTGGCGGCGGTTTATTCGACGGGACTTGGGGTCAAGGCGGTGGTGGTAGCGGCGGATACTATTACGCTGGTGGCTGCGCGGGCGGTAAAGGCGGAAAAGGTGGCAAAGGTTGGTTCTTCACAGGACAAGACGGACAAAATGGCGAACCAGGGCCTAATGGAAGGGGCGAAATGGGAGGCAAAGGGGCCTATTAATGGATTTGTACGTGTGCGCACACATGGAACATACCGACGTAAAATAAAGGAGGAGTTATATTGACATTAGAATACTATTATGTAAAGATTAAATATAATGGTATGAACGTTTTTAAAACAATATATAACTTGATTTCGTATTGAATATAGGTTGCTGTGTATTATTCCATACTCAAACAATTAAAAAACGATGCTTCATTTTAATTTAAATTTCATGTGTTATCAATGAGTTTAGTATTCAATTTTAGATTTATTTAATTCAAAGTATAGCAAGCGTTTCTTTATTGTAAGAAGTCCCCTACTGTTTTCACTTTCGGAGACTATAGGTTTACGCTCCGTCCGTCATGTTTGTCAACTCGTCTGTCTATCAATCGATTTATAAAAATAACAACACCGAAGTTACTTGAAAGAAACTGTCTGTCTGTCTGTCTGTCTGTCTGTCTGTCTGTCTGTCTGTCTGTCTGTTAGTCTGTCTGTCTGTATGTCTGTCTGTCTGTCTGTATTTTTGTTAATTATCAAGTTACATTATCAATATCAATTATTACACGCATGCAAACGGATATAATGATGCACTAGACAAATGCATTTATCCCAAGTAAATCATTTTTATATAAAAACCGTATAAAGAGGATGAACATAAAGACAGCTATTTGCGTGTGCTAACCAATATTTCGAAACGTTATGACGAAGTTTTGACAATGTTCATTTATATTGTAAACACGTACTCGACGTTGTATAAAAACAGTTATTGTATCTGTTGGTGAAGACTTTTTTATGCTTATTTTAATTTGTGCTGACACGAGTACATCGACAGGAGTAGTACTTAAAGTGTTAACAAACGTTTCAATGTGTACGTCAATTATGTATGATATCAATTATTTTGTACTTCTCGAGCTTTTTAAATGTTCATTATTATTTTATTTTTATTTGTAGTACTAGTGACATGAATTTTGACCTATAGTGAAAAATAAAGTATTGCCTGAAAAAACTTTAATTGCATATACTTAAAAGGAATGGCTGAGATTTGAAGTCCCCGGAAGTTGATTATGAACTATATTTATTACATATTTGCAACTAAAGGAGGTATTTTACACAGGATGTCGTCTAGTTTGTGAAAGGCCTTCAGTCATTCCCAGCGTTTACATCTTCAGCCCTGTTCTAGAATCTTGCTAGCAATGGACGATATCGGAAATGTGAAATAGTCTGCTGTTAAAGTTTCATCCAATATCACCAGCATTTTCAACCTCAATAGGAAGAAAATATATCAACTGAATTCGTTGAAATATATCGCTAAATATCGCTTAACGATCGTACATGCTCATTTAAAAGGTAAATTACAAAAATAGATATTATTACACAACAACATGTGCTGTTGGAAAATGGCAACCGAATTAAACGAATATTATGTTATCAAATACTTAATTAATTTACGGTTGATGGGTATATTAAGGCATATATACGTTTGATATTAAGACATACATTTCGTGTATGACAATGTTTTATTGCACAAATATATTGCTTGCTTTCAACTCACCCAAATGCAATGTTATGTTTAAGGTTTATTTTAGAGGAATCGAAACAGACAGTCAGCGATCAGTCAGAATTATATGCTTACATAGCCTTAATTACATTTGCTATGCTTAGTATGTAATATCACATATAGCAGTAGCCAAAACATTAATGTATCTATAACAAGACTATTGCCGAGCAATATGGTCCCCTACCGGTGAAACTCAACCATTTTCAGCAATATTTCTAGTCTATTTGATGTCATAGCAACCAGAATTCTTGACGTAGGAACAAAATGAAATAACGTGCGTAATGTCCATATTGCCATATGTCCATGTTTCAAGTTTCATGAAAAAAATATAAAGAACTTTCAAAGTTATCGCAGGATCCACTATTTTCAGCAATATTTCTAGTCTATTTGTTGCCATAGCAACCAGAATTCTTGACGTAGGAACACAATGCAATGACGAACATAATCTCCATATTGTCATCTGTCAATGTTTCAAGTTTCATGAAAAAATATGAAGAACTTTTAAAGTTAAGGCAGGATCCAGAAAAGTGTGACATACTGACTGACAGACTGACAGATGGACAGACTGACAGACTGACAGACAGAGCGAAAACCATAAGTCCCCTCCAATGAAACCGATAGGGGACAATTAGTGGTTACAACAAATAAGAACATCGTGAGTTCTTAATCCATTAGCTGCAAGTCGACATACTTAGAATTTCCGTATAAGGCTACTTGTTTATTTTCCGATTCCGTTCTATTATTCTCAGTGGACAATTTGTAAAGGCAATGAGCTCGCATTTCGAAGTTTTTGAAGTCCTTAAGCAAATCAGGCTGCATTACATTTGATTCTGAAGTGTTTCACAGCACGCCTATCTAATTAACTTAATAAACTCAAGAACATGAAACCAATTTGAAAAATAAGCTGCATTTCCACCAATAAGGGGTTAAAGACGAGTTATGTTTACATAACATTATTTATAGACTATCGATGGAGTAAAAATAAAATTTATGTCTAACCAAAATGCATACACCCAATTAAATTATTTAAAATGTCAGTTACAACTTCTCCGCAAGTAAAAATCAAGCGTTGAATTCCTTGAACGCAGAAGCACCCGAATCTTGACTTTATAATTTAACATGATCAATACTTAAGACACCATGAACTCAATAATCTCCAAAAATTGCAGGTTGCAACAGTGCTATGACCAACCAAAAAATGCCGAAATCCCCATCATATAATCAAAAGAGACTTCACATAGGCCTGATAGATAATGTTGGATGTTGACAAAAATATTAAGTCATTCATGCGAAGACGGATCTGTAAAATACATATATATTACCAGAATGTATTGCCTGTATTTGCAGAATGTACTGCCTAAATTGCAAATGATTATAATTGTCCCGGAATCTACTGATTTTTTTCAGAAGCAAGTTTTATTTGCGAATCGTATTTATATTGCTTTAATTTAATAAATCGTCATTTTTTAATCAAAATAACATCGATTCACCTGTTGCGAAAAAATGGGAAGGATTGAAACGAATATGATATATATCCTTGTGTTTGTAATTATTTCAAAGAAACTGAAAGCCACACACGCACGCACGCACGCACGCACGCACGCCCGCCCGCCCGCCCGCACGCACGTTCGCA
>VMBQ01002876.1:111470-129458 GCA_007657795.1 Dreissena rostriformis | reverse complement strand
CACACACACACACACACACACACGCACGTACGCACGCACGCACACACACACACACACACACACACACACACAAACTTACGCACACACTCACACACATATACACGCACACACACACACACACACATATATATATATTGTTTCATTTCATTTCCCAATCTTTTCTCACAGCTCCTTCAAAACAAAGTCGTGAAATTCATATCCATTTTGCAATAAATCTTTTCACAGGTCCATCATAGTTTTGTGATGAAAATCAGCCACAAATATTGAGTAAGCTTAGCAGTAACCAAGATAATTATTTTTTTGAACTGGGGCTGTTCGAGTCGTCGATAACATTTGCATGTTTCTCTTTTCAGAATTGTGCAAAGTCAGTCGTGCAGTTAAAAAGGCCGCCCGGCCTTCACAAGTGCAGTACTAGAGCGACAGACAACTGAACAATTCAACATTCCCACTTGGACACCCCAACATGGTACCACCAACACAATCTTCTTGGTATCATCTGTGAACCAGTCTGCCACCAACACCAACTCCTTGGTAGCATCTGTGAACCAGTCTACAACCAACAGCAACTCCTTGGTACCAAATGTGACCCAGTCATTAAATGACAAAATAGAATCTCTTAAGTCAGTGACTGATCAGTTTGCAAAGTGTCTTTGTTTCCGCTCCAAAATCACAAGCAAATACAAACCCAGTGTCATGATTCAAGGCTCAGAGATTGAATATATCTTGAATATATGAATATTATCTTGTTATTCCCTCCTGTTAACCTTTGGTAGTTTCATTAAAATAAAAAAATGTATAGTCTTGGTTTGCATGCCCAGTGTGTTCTCTAATAAAAATAAATTGTTGAGCTGAATTTCATCTTGAGTTCAAAGATCGAGATACGAGTAGAATAAAGTGGAAACAAGTTCCGCAACCATTTTCCTTGGTTTGCATATTTAACTCTAATTTACTGTTGTTTTATTGTGAAGTTGTATTGTAGTATGCTATCACAACAAGACTATTTATGTATGTTTAACCTGAGCCCGTATTCACAAACCCATTCTTACACTTAAGGATATAGAATAGACTTAAAACAAAGAAATTGATGTTAAGCGTTTAACTCTTTCAGTGCGGGAACCGAATTTTGAAGGCCTTTGCAAACAGTTTGGATCCAGATGAGACGCCACAGAACGTGGCGTCTCATCAGGATCCAAACTGTTTGCTATTCTGATAGTATTCTTTGAAAAAAATCGAGGAAAATGTTAATTTTAGAAATTCAGCAGACGACATTTTAGCAGATGACAAATTTCTCAGCATGCCAAGGGTTAAATATATACAGGCTACACTTGTTATGTCCTAAATGTATTGTTCTAAATGAGGAATTGTGTAGAGGTGTTTAATTCAATGTCATATTGAACTGTATAATACTATAAGAAAGTAACACTTTAAAAATATCCTTTATTTTTAGACTTTAGTCTCAGAATTGGTTGGGTGAATACGGTCCCAGGTGTTCAACAAAGTTGGCTTTCATATTTTAACAAAGTTTTCAAAAAAGTTGAAAATCCTGTTTATTAGATAATGGTATTGCGGTCAATAACTTTAGTTTGCATAAATCGATTTGAGTGAAACTTGGATATAGTAAGCTTGGAGAATTAGCTTGAGTTTGTATTTTGGAACTAGGGTCAAGATAACAGTTTCTGCTCAATAAAGTTTGGATGCATATACTGCACTAAAATTGGCTGTGTTGTTGGTGGTTTATACAAAGACCTAATTTGGATTTGTATTTGGGGCTAGTCGGGTCAAGGTTACTACAAATAGAACGATGGCTTACCCTGCATAACTACACTTTGAATGGAGGTATTGCACTGATACTTTGTGTGTAGGTAGCTTTCAAGCTGACCGAGCTTTTGAATCGATTTGGGACCAGTCAGGTCAAGGTTACTGTTACTCAAACAAATATAAATTGTTTCCAGTGAATAACTGGTGTATGGATGGAGATATTGCACTGGAATTGTGTGTGTGGGTTTGCTTATATGCAGTCTTCGCATTGGAGTTCATTTGGGGGCAGTCGGGTAAAGGGTCACTGTTACTGAAAATAGAAACAAGAATGCCATAATAACCCTGAAGCGCTCACCTAAGTTCATGGATACCAATTGTTGAAGGCTGGACTAGATGAACTAGTTTTTGACCCGACTTGACCCAGATTCAAATATGACCTTGATATTGTCAAGATAAACATTGTGGTAACACGTTTTTTTTAAAAAGATTATACATGATGACGTAACTGACCCAGAATCAAGCTTGGCTTGGATGCAGATATTGCACTGATTGGTTGTGATTTTGGTGGTTTACACAAAGACCTAACTTGGATTTGTATTTGGGGCTAGTCTGGTCAAGGTCACTTTACTTAAAATAGAACGATGGCTTACCCTGCATAACTTCAGTTTGAATGGAGGTATTGCACTGATACTTTGTGTGTAGGTAGCTTACAAGCTGACCGAGCTTTTGAATCGATTAGGGACCAGTCATGTCAAGGTTACTGTTACTCAAAATAGATACATTGTAAAGATAAACATTTTAAGCAAGTTTCATCAGGAATGAGTTATAAATGTGGCCTCTAGAGAGGTTTTAAGGTTTTTCTAATATCTGACCTTGTGACCCAAGTTTGCATGCTCAAGTTGAGCATGATGGTTAAACCCATCTCAAAAATTGAGAAAAAATACTAAAACTCAGAATATTGACATAAGTACATTCGTGATACTAGACTCATGAGCACTTGCCATCGAGACCACTGAAGCAAGCTGCAGGAACAAAATGGAAGCATGGCAATGTTTACAAATCAAGAAATTAAAATTTATCATGCTTATCTTTTTACGGCCGTTTCTTAGCAGAGTTCTTGTCTTCTCATCCGCGCCATGTTGCTTGACCTTGGGGAAATGACCCTCATGGCCTTTTTATTATGGTCCATTTTTGTTTTTAAGTTACAATTGAGATTTTTATGCATGCCACTATGAAGTTTTTATAAAAGTTCTTTATTTCTCGACAACTAACAAATAACATAATGCCGAAATAAGTATTGGACAGGATATTGTAAATATAAGGTTGCATACCTAACTAAGGTATCTGATGAATTAAAGTTAAGCAGATACAACAATTGCATGTAAAAAAAGATCATACCTGGTACATGTCGGCAGGCATAGAATTCATTTAATCCCTAAACATGGTCTTCTTTCTTTCGTTTTTAAGGTCAATGAACTTAAAAAACAAAATTGCCATTGTCCAATGGTTTCCAGTCGAAATTTGTCAACATGATTGTAAGGAACAAAAATTCGTTTGAATATGTCATAAGAGATATTAAATAATGTTATACAATAATAATGCTTTGAGTTTGTTTTTGTTTATTTGATTCCACTTTGACTGTCCACCGAAAAAAATCGAAAGTAATTCGGGAAAATGATATATTTACCTCATTGTACGATTGGTATTCTTATGCTATTTGCACAAGAACCATACATGTTATTTATATTATTAATAAGTGTTTAAGATGTAAGCACATGTGAACTGGTGCTTTAAAGTTACAGATACGCTGCAATGCCGAATATATACAATGGAATAAAAATGAATATATCTGAACCCAACAATATTGTCTTTAAACATGTACAGTTTTGAATTTCATTTTAAAACGTACACATTTCGTTTAAAAAAAATTGCCAGCACCAGAAGGTATCTGTATTTTAAATTATGTTGGTTTGTCCATCCTAAGCTTCATACCATGACACCCTACCAGTTAAGGAAATAAAATCCTTGTCACAGTTCACAAAAGAAATATTTACTTGATGGTTCACTTATACAGCTTTTTAAACACATTTCTCTGAACTATATGAACTATATGAAACAAAACATAAACAACGAAATGCTTGTAAATCATGTATAAACGCTTTCTATCAACTGCAAGTGAAACAGGCTCAATGAAATATGTTTTATCCACTTAAAATTAAATGTTTCGTTGGAAGTTACTTAAGCTATTAATATGGATGTACATGACATAATATTGGGCCTGTAATTACTGACGCCTCCTTTTCAAGAAACGTAGGGAAAAAAGCCAATTTTACTGCCAAGGTGAGAGAAAAAACGGGAGTATTAAAAAGTAAGTATTAATCAAAGGTGACTTGGTTATATTTTGAAACTATAAAGTGTGATTCAGAAGCAATTTTCCTTCAACCAGCAATGTGAACCTCAGGGACATCGGGAACTTTCTAAAGATTGGGGCCTTCAATTGCTTCATGATAAATTCTTTTGTTTTTATTTCTTTGAGTATAAAATCACACTTTCCTTTGTTATATGGATTGTATTTTGAATTTTATAAGGACGCAAAACGTCTTAAGCATATTATTATAAGATTAATTTTAATGGTGTAATTACATAATTGATAGAGGCGAAAGAGTTTAGAACCTGTCGCAATATTGGGTGACCCAATCGCTGACGCTCTTTCAATGTAGAGATGTGTTAGGTCACAATGCACTTCAAATAGTGAGAACTTTTGGTGTGATTTGAGGAAAATTGAACTAGTAATGGAAAAATCGATGTTTACAACACTTGAAATGTGTTTAGACATCGAGTTCCATTCGCATAAACATCAGGATACGCAAGGGAGAAGTTATTATCGAGCAAGTAACACTGATTTGAACATCTGATGCATGAACTTAAACCATCTTTGGTTAAATAGCCATGCATCAGAATGATGCAAAATATTGTGTTTTTTTGCTGACCATTAAACACATGAACATTATTTTGATTTTAATATGATCTTTCACATAATGTTAAAAATGAAGATATAACAAAAAGATTATAATGCTATCCTAAGGTCAGGGAATCTTTTTGCGTTGTAATAAGGAAGTTTAATTAACAATGTAAATAGTGTTGACTTTTTTTATATATTGAGAAATCAATAATATTATATTAAATTCTTAATAAAAATTCAGTAAAATATGTCCTTCTTTCTAGGAAAAGATATGATTTGTAACTGTGTCAGTCTATCAGTATAGCATCTAATAACGTGCTCATCATCATCATCATCATCATCATCATCATCATCATCATCATCATCATCATCATCATCATCATCATCATCGTCATCATTATCATCATCATCATCATCATAACAAAAGAATCAAATGGAATGCAATAAAATGCACTTAAAATATCAATATATAATATAAATCAATATACCAAATAAAGTTATTTGCTTCCAATGTATCAACCTCTTTAAATAGTACCTATTAACATTGGCCTTGAAATTTGATAACTGGCTTAAGTTCTACATTATTATTCATAGAATTACTAATTGTCTGACCCAGTAAGATTTCAATTATCTTGAACGTGACAAGCACTAAGGACGGAACCAAAAACAATAGCTGATTGGCTGAACTTAACCTATTTAAAACCTTGGGAAAACCAAGATAAGTATTTCTTAAGAACATTTATTACGATTCAATACTGACGTATCTGCTAATATGGTTCCACTACAGATACATCAGTGGGGGATATTGTTCACTTTCTGTTAAAAACAAATAAATGTAAAAACAAAACTTAACGGCTGATTGTGCATGTATATTAAGTGCAGCCTGGGCTATATTGGCATCCATTTACAATGACTCCTGGTTTTCAAGAAACTGATTTGAATGGAATTTGAGTAGAACGGTAGAAATCAGAACGGCGGATGTTAATATAAACACTGTGATAATGGATAGAAGTGGGTAAATTATTTACTGTATTTTCTGCATGTTTTGCAAATTATTATTTTCTTTAATGATATACTTATTTCAAGATTGTTTAGTTTCGTGGTATAAAATGAACTTTTAGGGCAACTTTTAGTTCAGTCAGACGTATGTTCCTAAAACGAACATGTCCCACATTGCTTGAATATAATACGCAGAAATAACAGTTAATATAATATATTTTTAGCAATTAATTCCAAACAAATACATGACTAGAATGCATGCAAATAGAATATAGCAGACATTGTGTCAAAATGGCATGGGCGCTACTTATTCAAACACGCTGTTTTCTTGCAAAATGTGACTTTTGATCTAGGGAGACGGGTGATGCAAACGACCTGTCGTCTCTTAATGGGTCGAAGTTACAGATTGAATGCGACTTTTGCCATATAAATGAAAACTGCCCATCCCTGGCAGCCATGTTTTCAATGGACCTAAACCATTTAAAAACTCAGCCGATAGATTATTAAAACAATTGTCCGCGCAAGTTTCCGATTATACGTTACCACCCTAATCAAGATTGATTTATAAGAAACATGGAAATACCACAAAACCAGGTTATCAACCTTTCACTCATAACTTTACTTTTAATTTTGCAATCCGGAACTATTTCTGCTCGTACGCTACATATAACAAACACCTATACAGCACATTCGAACTCAAGTTTTTTTTAGCAGAAACTGTTTTTATTTTAAAAAACGGTGACCTTGAAACAAGTGGCCCCAAATACAATCTAAAAGCTAGACTTGCATGTTAGCTTCATACAAACAAAATATCAGTGCAGTACATTCATACAAACTAACGTTTGTAATTTAACGTTATGTTTCTATTTTTTGAAACAGCCCCTTGACCCAACTGGCTCTCAAAGAAATGCAAAGTTAGATCTGCATGTAAGCTACCACAAAACTGTTTTCAGTGCATCACTAAGTGCTTCAGCTAGGCCTTTACGGAGCAACGCAGCCACCGCCACACAAAGTCACAACAGTCTGATTGGACCCGCACCATGTCCTTTGATCGCATCATTATATAGGAATTGTATTTGAAGTTTCAATAAATTAATAAAATATTCACAGTGAAATTAGTTTTAATAATTAAAGAAACAATGTTTTAAATGAAAATAATTTAATATGAAATTAATAAATATATAACACATGTTATATTTAAAATATACCACAGGGATAATATGCAAAAGCGCGCTTAAATGCCTATTTGACAAATTACCACCGTGCCCTTTTTAAGTTGTAGCTGAAGCACTGATATACAAACTCAAGTTATTTACCAGAAACTGGTTTCCTATTTTGAGAAACAGTGACCATAACCTTAATCTGGCTTACCCCAAATACAATCCCAAGCTTCAACTTAGCAAGCTAGCTATATCCGAAGTTCGATCGAGAATTTTGTCAATGCAAACTTACCGGAGACCACCTGTTTGACTTCTAAAACCCATCCGTCCACCTGCCTACCAAACCACAATCTCATGACCAAGATTTTCAACTTTGTTGAAATCCTGTTAAAAAGATAATTTTTTGCCAGTGCAAACACATTGATTGCAGCATGGCCCCTCTTATTGAGTACCTTTCGCTTAGGTGCCTAAAACTATTTGTTTGCATCATGTTAATAAAAGGTCATCGAATTTCAGGTGTGAGAAAGATATCGATGATATTGAATCTGCTGAGTGTAAAACACAGATGTCATCAATTGAAATAGACCAGCTTTTAGATGAACTTGGCTTTAATGAAGAGGACTTCAAAGAACGCATCTTTTACAGCTTTAAATTAAGCGTAGCTCGCACGTTATCAGCAAGAAGAATACAAAAACATCATGACATTGACAGAATACTGATAGGAAGCCAGAGAGAAGGAACAGGAGTTGTACCTATAAGTGATTTTGACATTCTACAGATCTACAAGTTTGTCCAATGTGTTCAGGATACAACAAAGACCCACGAACCATCAAGCATCGTGTTTGCTGTTGATGACACTGCGCCCCCTGGACACATTTTCTTATGGCTTTTACACAAAGGCAACAACACAGAGAACGTGCGCTTCATTGAACATGCACTGGTTAATAGAGATGGAAAACAGTATCTATCGGCGAACAAATTCATGAGTCGAAACGATGATATGTTTGAAAACAGCAAAGGACTTTTAAGCATGTGTACCACCTTTATAGGAAAAAAAGGACCAGCTATCGTTAAAATTGCAAACCATATGAACATATTGCGAGCTATGATGCTAGGATATTACATTCCTGAGGTTGAAGATCAGCAAATGGACTATGTACGCGGCTTCCCATGTGAAGTAAAAGATCAGCTGTTTGAATGGCATCACAGAACGAGAACCAAAGATTGGCCACCCAGAAGCCTGGTCGATGCAGTTGCCTCTATGAATGCAGTTGTAGTACCCACTGGTCAAGAGGGTACAAACATGAGTGAATTGCAGTGGCGATTTTGTTTCCCATCAGGAGAATTAGCCCTTATGAATTCAATGACGAACACCCACATAAAAATGTATGTTGTACTTAAAACTATTGGAAATCAGTTACTTAAACCAATTGATGATCAAATAACATCATATGTAATGAAAAATATATTATTTTGGGAAGCAGAAAAAAGGTTCTTAAATGATTTCACACAGGGGTGTATGATTATGTGCATTCATGCAGCTCTTAACTATCTGAAAAGTTGTATTTTTGAACAGTTTCTGCCATATTACATGATTCCTCAAAGACATTTATTTCACAAGGGTTTCTCTCCTGAGATTAGAACACGATTGATCATGTGCTTGAAAATGGTCCTTATATCATTGAAGGCTGTATTGAAATGGTATTGAGAAAATGTGAACAAAATTACAAGTGCGAAGACAAGACGAAGTTTGAACAGGAAGTTATAATTGCAAAAGTGTTTGTAGTAAACAAACTAAGCATGAAAGAAATTGAGGATTTAATGGTAGAATTGTTTTTCAAGCAGACTCCAGACATTTTTAGAACACAACTATACCATTTTCTAACAAAGAATATATCAAAATTACTGGATTACCTTCTATTCAGGCTTACCAACATTCAGCCAGGATCAAATGACAGAGATTCGCTTCAACAAAATTCGCTACAACAACTAAACATAGAAACATGTGCACTCCCACCAGACTATTTCTTTATAGATGGCACTCGCGCAAAATGTCATAGGACTGAAGTCAACAGTCCTGACATTGAGGAGCAACCACAAACTGATAATGAATGGATAAATAAACCAGTTCAAATTTTAGATACAAACATGTGCTCATCAGCTGGTCAACCTTCTGAAAGTGACAGTGCTTATTTGAAATTGCAAAGAGAGCCAAAAGAGAAGTCAGGGGAGAAAAAAGCCAATCAAATAACAACAAAGTTAAACGTACTCTGATCTATTTCCATTCCTATTAAAGTGCAAACAAAACCATTAACAGAAACATTAAGAAATAGAAAGAAACAAGTTAAAGCAGGTCAAAATTCTAAACATCCAGGCTGGCAAAAGAAAGGAAAGTTTCACCTTGAAAAAAAGGAAAAGAAACCTTTATCAAAGACCTTCATATGAACCTGACGCACCATTATTATTTATTAACATACTTTTAATTCTGATCAGTAATTTAAAACTTATTAAAGCATTATTTCATGGGATTCGGATGGTCTGGATTTCTGTGTCTTCTGTTTACATGATATATTGTCTCAACAAATGCTGGGTTATAGCAAGACCTCAGACAAAAGAAACTCTGACGTGGAAGAGACCACTACGGAAATGGAGAAAGCTCAAACAGCTGTGTAAACGAACAATATAAGTGACCATTAGAAACTATCGCTGGTTTACAAAAACTGTTTTACGGAGAGAATAAACACTTCAATGTGGTTATGATTAATAAGTTGTTACTTCAAAGAAATAATAAAACTACTGGTACTTATAATGCATTTGCTGCCATGTATAATATTTCTGCTCCCTTTAATTGACCATAATAAACAAGAGGGTCATGGATCCTTAGGCCCGAGACCCGAAGAAACTAAAAAAATCTGAGAAAGTGGACTTCATAAGAATAAAATTATTATATGAAACATAAATATTTTATTTCTATGCACATAATTATGACAATTTTTTTATATTTGAAAATTAGTCATTTTCTTGCCTTAACACCTTGACTTTTAGACTGTAAACAAGGTATCACTACAGAATATAAGGAAAACTGCCTTGCCCCAAGGTGGCTATGTTTTTCAACGGACTGGAACAATTTTCTAACTCGGACGAGATATCATTATAACAAATGTTCTGACCAAGTTTCCTAAATATTTTACTTAAAATGTGACTTCTAGAGTGTTAATTAGGTTTTACAAAAGCCATATATAAGGAAAACTACCAAACTCATCTTGCGGTCGTGTTTTTCAACGAGCCAGAACCATTTTCGAACCCAGCTTGGACATCATTAACACAAATGTTTTGACAAAGTTTCGCGAAGATTATGCTATAAATGTGACTTCTTTAGTGTTACAAGCTTTTTCTTTAATTGACCTAGTTTGTTTTTTTACCTCACATGACCAGGTTTAAGACTCGACCGATACATCATTAGGACAAACCTTCTGACCAAGTTTCATGAAGATTGGACAATAAATGTGGCCGCTATAGTGTTAGACAGACAAAAGCTCAATATTAGCATGCTGTGCTCAGACACTGTACACATTAAAAAACTATTCCAGTTACGTGAGTTTTGATAGAGATATTGTACTGAAAGTTCTTGTGTAGGAAGCTTACATGTAAAGCTTGGGGGTCTTTTTTGAAGCAGATTGTTCAATATCAAGGTCACCATTTCTAAAATGTTTTTTTCAACCCAGTAGCTGAGCTGAATGGGGGTATTGTTCCGAAATGTTGTATGTTGGTAGCTTACATGAACACCTAGCTTTGGATTGCATTTTGAACAATTTAGATCAATGTCACTGGTACTTAAAATAGAAAAACGGTTTTCCTCAAAATAACTTGCAGGATGTAAAAAAAAGTCCTGAAAGTCACTTGCCCTTCCAGCTGGTCGTCCATCATACTATTTCGCACGTAATTTTGAACGAAGCAGTAAACAAATAATATAACCCTCACACGTATACTTCAATCGCACATTCTCGGCCCTTTCCGTCAAACATCGGTTAATCTGCGAGGGGTACCGAATGACGTATACTTGTAACAGTCTAATAATGTGACGACCAGATGAAATAACACACAATCAAATGCTGATTAATACGAAAAAAGGATCATCGGATTAATAGAGTATTCAGAAAAGCATACACACCCAGAGTAAAAATTATGACAACCATGCAAAAGGGCGACTGGAATTTCACACTCTAATGGCATGAGTTTAGACGGAGTTATTGCACTGAAAATGGTATGTGTAGGTAGCTTACATGCAGACCTAGCTTAAGATGGCATAATTATTTAAATTAATAACTTAAGCATTGAAAACCTGGTTTTGTGGCATTGGCATGTTTCTTGCTTACCAATTTTTATCCGTATATGGCACTTAACTTTGGCATATGGATAATTCCCCTACAAAGTTTGCAAACATTTAAACGCTTACACGAGTTGCAGTTCTGACAGGTCTAATATGAAGAAGTTAAAAGTTCCTGGCAAATCCTGGATCGGTCATAAAAATAAGCAGCTTGACAAAGAAAGTATGTTTATATTCAATACATGTATTCATATTAGTGGATATGGTGTCCGACTAGCGATCGGGGCGTAACGAGATCGATCCGCACTTCGGGAGCGTTCTTTAGATCTCCCCAAAAGACACTGTACTGGTATATCCAGGACCCATGAATCCTTGTAGAGTCAAAGTGCGTCCATGCTCCAGAGTAGCCCTGCAATTAATGGGAAGAAGAAGAGAACTTCAGTAACAAAACTAACCTAAGTATCTCTTGTGACTTGCTTTTTACTTGGAACCATTTTTTTAATGCGGCTGATAAAGCATAAGAACAAGTATATTTTAATTAAGTTTCATGTTGATTGGGCAAAAATATGTGATTTCTTAAGTGTTAACAAGGTTTCACTACAGCCATATCAGGAAAAGTCCAATCCCCCAGGCAGATATGTTTTTCAACAGACCGGAATTATTAACAAATGTTTTAGCAAGTTCCATGGGGATTCGAGTATAAATGTGACATAATAAGTGTATACAGCCTTTTTCTTAACGTTGACCTAGGGTTGACCTCACATAACCCAGTTTCGAACTAGGCCGAGTATAATTGGGACAAATGATCTGACCCAAAAAATTGCTACAAAAGGTATTCTAACTGATCCTGGTAGGGTAAAAGGTCCTTAAAAACATATCAAAAGTTTACCACAATCGGACCTCCGGAAAGTTTTTTTTTCAAGATGGCCGCCAAGACGGCCGCTAAGACCTATTAATGATCATAACTATGGAACTATCCAATCAAATTTGATAAATTTGGTGTCTAAACCTAGGTTTCAAGGGGAAAAGAACACATAAGGATCATCAGACATTGTTTAAGTTTAATATAGTACACACAAATCCAACATTGCGTCGAAAATGGCCGCCAAGATGGCCGCCAAAACCTATTTATGATCATAACTATGTAACTATCCACTCAAATTTGATGTCTATACCCAGGTTTCAGGGGGCAAATAAGACATTATTATCATCAGACAAAGTGTAAGTTAATTATGTTGCACAGATATCCAACATGGCGTCCAAAATGACCGCCAAGATGGCCGCCAAAACCTATTAATGATCATAACTATGTTACTTACCACTCAAATGTGACGATTTTGGTGTCTATACATAGATTTCAGGGGGCAAAGAACACATTAAGATCATCAGACATTGTTTAAATTTATTATATTACACACAAATCCAAAACAGCATCCAAAATGGCCGCCAAGATGGCCGCCAAAACCTATTTATGATCATAAAATATAACTATGTAACTATCATCTCAAATTTAATGAATTTGGTGTATATATCCAGGTTTTGAAAATGACAAGCGGTTTCACGGTATCACAAACCGGGTCACAAGCTGTGGCAGATGAAGGTATTGATCAGTGTATTTGTTTTGGTAATGTTTTTATATTGAAGTGACATGTTAATAACTGCCCATCAAGTATTTCATCAATATTCATGTGAAAAAGTATTTAGGCATTTGGAGATAACATTCATTTTATTAATTGTTTGGCCATTTTCTAGTTTTCATTTTGAGGTCATATTTTTTTTTAGTTTTCACTTGTTATACCCATTAAGCAAAATAGCTCTGTCGGTTAAAGCCCAATGTTAAGGTCGAATTTTAAATAAAGCGTACATTTTGGTCAGGAGCAAAATAAATGATCCAGCACGGGGTTTAAAATCATTGGATATAAGAAGCAAGCATTTAGGGACAGAGTTCCACGTGTAAGAGCCAATACCAAGGTAAATATTTACCAATGAATGTCAAATATAAGAAATCAAACATGAACATATAGTCCAAAGCCTGTTCCCGCATAATCCTATCGCAGTTTATTAACCCTAACGCAGTTCAAACATAGCGATGGGAAAGAAGACATGACCTTGTCTGTTATGGCCATTGTATTTATGATAATGAATTTGTGTTGTAATTTCTGTATCAATTGATCAAAGATTTATTTGATAATGTTAAACGCAGCAACCCTTGTCTTTTAACTCGGAATAGTGAGTACCAAGGCCAAACATTCAGGTAAAATATTTGTAAAAACAATCTTTTAAAATACTTAGTCTTTTAATGGCCATATTAATGTATTCAGCGTAATTGTATTTAAATACATTCGTACATGAAGGTCAGCGCCAGGTTGATAGTGGTGAGCTATAGCTAAGTATTGTTAGATAATAACCGAACACAATGTTTTCTTGAAATGGATTAAAACCTAACACAAAGCATAAAACATGATGTATAAAAACATAACTGACTAATATTTTATACAAACGATCTATATTTGTGATAAAATACTATAATAGCAATTACATTTATGTTTATATTGTCATTTACATCGTATACGGTATATAACGATGACTTACCATTTGTTTTAGATAAAATACGACCCTTTCCATTAATGGCATCAGATGTTTAAGAAGCATTCTCAGTCACCTTATTGAATTGAAATAAATTTAAAAATTAAGATTTTAAAAAGTATATAATTGTACTTAGTGCGAACTAGCGGGTAAAAATAGCAATCATTCCATATAACAAATGACAAAGGTAAACAAAGGGATGTTACTAGAAGAAAATAGAAGCACAAACCAATGGATTGCTCTATTCCAATAGGCGAAAAAGCTATGTTTTAAAATTAACAATAAAAATAAAAAATAACAATTTAAGAAATTATTAAATTTACTTATTTTGCATTTTGTTATATATTTGTATCACATTCCATACCCTGTTTCCCATGTAATATAACCATTACATATATTTTATATAACACATGTGTAATATACTTTTTAAGCGTTTTCATTAGCTTAGTTTTCGTCTATTGACCAATCGCATTTTGTTATTTTGCTGAAATGACGTTGCAACGTCAAATGACGTCACGAAATGTAAACATCATTCGGGATTTATCATTATGTTTGCGTAAATATTTATTTAATTTGCTCCTTTAAAAGCATGTGATAAAAAAGATCTGACACTCGTTGTCATATTATACCATATGTTATAAAACTCGTCCAGGAAATTCGTTAGTTAGCTCGCCAGAGGCTCGCTTACTAACAAAATTCCTGAACTCGTTTAATAAAATATGGTATGATATGACAACTCATGCCAGATCCTATATATCTTATATGCGTTCGTATTTTACCATTATGTACGTATTACAGGCATCGAAGTGTTTCTCTTGTTTACAATAATTGATACAAAAAGACGGTCGAAAACGAGTTCAATTTCCTTGTTCGTATTACAAATACTTGTGTTGGCCTTAATATGACAAATGTGTATCTAAAGTGACATGATATTGCCATTAAGTGATTTAATAATTATTAAGGTGGACGTAGAAACCAGCTGTGAAACCTGTATAAAAGTTCAAATATCCAGTGTATTCGGTATTTTTTCATTCATTAAGGAGGTAGCTGTCCAAAAAGGTAAGCATTTTATTTGTTTGTAGTTTAATGTTATATCACGTTTCAGATTTAAAGACATAGACACAAAATTATCAATATGTCCCAAGCATGTTTTACAAATTATTAGAATGACAAACGTTTCGATGAAAATAAGCTCAATCCTAAAACAAGGTTGATAAATTAAAAAATAATGGGTATATTCGTTTTTCATTATTCTGGTAAACCATCAGCCCATGTTTGAGAATGAAGTTTCTAAATGAACGTCAAACAGGCGATTCATAATTATGTTTGCATTTTACATATTCTCAATCAACGCTAAGATTCATGATGAACTGTGGGTTATGAGGCTTTAAATAGTTTTTTAGTTTTTTCAACTGACCCGACCGACTCTAATTTTTGGAGGCAACCCTGCATTTTTTTCGGTATTTCAGGTGGAGTTTGCATTCAGTTTTGCTACTTTTGATCTTATTTGCAAACTAATCGTTTATATAAAGAACTATGTTACAAACATATTTAAAACAGTTCTGCCTTTGAATATCCTTTTTCAAGCGGGACATATTGTGTGTATAGTGAAACAAACAACAGCAAAAAGTTGTGCCCTCCTAAGAACCCTCATTTTTGGCGATGTTGGTGGAAATAAACAACAACTTTTGTCGCCTTCGGTTTGCAAAACCTTGTGATATTGGAATATGTACCGTGGGGTTGAACGTGGGACATCAATGTCAATATCAGTTTAGTTAAAAGAAAAATATTATGTTTATGACACCATATTATTTACAGACATTGTTTTGTATTGCCTCTAAATTGTAGATACTAAAGATGAAGGCGAAAATCATGCTTGGCCTTTTTTTGGTGGCCATGTTGGTAATTGCAAGCACAGACGCTCAGCGCAGTGGGGTACGGGGGAGTGCAATAGGCCGGGATAGGAATAACCGGAATAACATCCGAAACCGCAACAGGAATAACCGGAATGACTTCAGAAACCGAAACAGGGATGACAGGAATGACTTCAGAAACCGTAATGACCGGAATGATTCTAGAAGACGCAACAGGAATAACCGGAATAACTCCAGAAGACGCATGGTCGGACTAACCGGTTAAGTGGATCATGAGGTCATCGGGGAAAGGACCGTCACCGACGTTATGTTGTGTTGATGTTTCGGTTTGTTAAGTGCATTTTTAGTCCGAAGTGTTGTTCTGCATAAAGTTTAACTATATGCTAATTATGCTCAAATATTAACTAGTATATGACATGTGTAAGTATCACATGAGGTTTTCACAATTCATTCCGTGTTTTTGATTAACAATTGTGCTTAATTGGTATACTAGCTTAACTATAAATCGATAGTCCATCTATACATGAATCATTTTTGTATAAATAATTGCATTCTACGACCGTCAACATCAATCGAACGTGATCTATTTGTTTATTTCAGACCTTCTAGATGACACCAAACAAACCAGCAAACCATAACAGTTCATTTCAAGAACATTGACGTTCCCCGAATTAAAATGATATTATTTTGTCGGTTATCTTTTTTATTTGTATTTAAGTAAACATAGATAAGGTATAAAATGCGATCGTCTGATACCAAACAGAAAATTACCGTCTGTCTATATATAACCGAAATTGTGGCCTGGTATAATTTGGAACTACGGTATAATACAAGTAACATATTCGTTTTATGTTTATTATACGATTGAATCGTATTATTTTACTAGCAGACATAATTTTAATGCACCAGATACGACTAAGATAAGTTTGTTCAAGAGGCCGTACATGACTTACGTTAACGGAGTTACAATTAATGTCCAGATAGTAACATGGTAATACCATTATACCAGTATACCATTTCAAGACGTACCATTTGTGTCAAATGTAATTAGGGATATCTACAGGTATATAAAATGCATACATGTAATTTATACCAACAGGACTATATTTAGACATACAAGATTTACAAATATACCTACAGATACAATTCAAATGTCGGCTTCATACGAACGGGTACATTTTGTTTTTAATGGGTAAGACATAGTTTTCATTTTTATAGTTTTAATGCTTCTTTTAAAATTACACATTTCACAATAACTTTATTGTTTTTGTTCACATCATGACAATTTGTTAATTATGAGTTAATTAAAGACTGATTGCAACTGCTGCTTAGGCGGTGGGCTCATTGTTCACTAAGGGTAAACAATAATTAAAAAAAATATAAAAAAAAAAATATCCAGACAGGCGCAAAAGTGTCAGTGTAGGCATACTTTTTTAACCTGACAGTGACATTGTGTCTACTGATATTGCCATAATGCATATTGCTTTATCCGCCGTCACATAGTTTGTAATGAAGCATTTTAAAAATGATAATCAATCAATATGAAAGTAATACAGAAATATGAACACGATCACAACACAAAGTATGAGACGACATATAAAGTAGTATGGATTATGACAATAACATTCGGTCCAATACTATGCCCGATCATCATACAGCCAAGCAAGATGGTCATTAGGCCAAAAAAAAATAGGTCCGTTTCCGGTCTCCTTGGAAAAAAAACAGGGTCGGTAGGTAGGGATTGTTTTTTTTTTTTTTGTCTTTCGGGTACTAGAATGGAGAAATGAACCGAAAAAAACGAAAATGAACAATTTTTTTAATTTTTTTTTGGCGACCCCAATAAAAAGTTGAGGGTCGGCGCCGATTCTGGAGACACGGTCGGGCGACCGGAAACGGACCTTTTTTTTGGGGGGGCCTTAGTGTTTACATGTTGGAATGTTCATCAAGCATGATGTCATGTTGGCAGCATTGATCCCCCGTACTTACGCCCTCTAGCGGAAGTCCCGACTCATATTGATCTCGCTGTCAAGTATTAACACGAATGCTGGCACGGAGACAAGGGTGACCAAACCAGTTATGATGTTAACCCATTTATGCCTAGCGTCTAGAAAAAAAGGCCTTGGCAAACAGCGTGACCCAGATGAGACGCCGCATGATGCGGCGTCTCATCAGGGTCTGCGCTGTTTGCTTAAAGGAATTTCTGTAAGAAATATTCTAAATATAGAAATAAATATACTAGACATCCCTAATTTTGGAAATAAATTGATCCAATTTAGAAGGATGGGAGAGTCCACTAGGCATAAATGGGTTAATTCTAGCATC
>VMBQ01002876.1:85722-110469 GCA_007657795.1 Dreissena rostriformis | reverse complement strand
GTTGTCATAATATGAATATAATTTCATGAGTATGATGTGTGTAAAAATATGTCACTACCACACGTCGATAAATAAAGTAATATATGAGATGTTGTGTACTTAGAAGTTCTTCCGCACCTGACACTGCAGTATGTGTGATGGCCCGGAGTGTGTCCCAGCACTCCTACCTGATTAACTTACTAGACTCACAAAAGTTGGGATAAATTTTAAATCATAGTTTCAAATTCCAGCTATTTGTGTTTTACTGAAAGATTTCATTTTTGGTTTTGTCTTGTGATGGGGGGAGCCGGACTAACCGGAGGAAACGCCACCTGCCGTGCATGGTGACGGCAAACCAAACTCACTTGCTTCCGGGAACGGGGATAAACACCTTGGCGCCTATGTCAGAAGCGCGTGTACCAACCACTGCGCTAACATGACAGCCAATAAACCGTTAAGTGCATACTAAGGTCTTAAGTCTCGAAAACTCGAGAATGTTCGATTGCCTCCCTTAGCCCAGTTGGAATTTTAAAATAGGCCCCATTTGTATACAATGAGAAGATATACTACAGCATTTTAAAGAGTTGTTCTTGTTTAGCAGCGTTCCATAACTGTGATACGAACTGTTGACGGAACCTAAGCGTTCAATTACAATGTAATTAAATTAGCGCGAAGAAAGAGAAACGTAATTCAATATTCTGCAAGGTAGAAAAGTGGAACACAGCGTGTCCGAACTATGGTAGTTGACGACACCGCATGGCAAGATTAAATAAGTGCACAAAATAAGTATCGTTTGTTTAAATTAAAACAAAATTTCAATTATCGCCATCATGGTTTATTGTTAAATATTTTCCCCGACCCGTGCTGGTTCCCCGACCCGTGCTGGTGACCCAAAGGGTTAGTTCAGAATGTTGTGATACATTGTCATAAGGGAAACGAATAGTCAGTTGTTCCCATTAACATCTCTAAAACAATAGGGTAGTAAAGTCTGCCAAACTTTACTTTTGTTAAACGTTTTTTTACTAGACTAAACTGATTTTGCATTGCTATTAGGATATTCAATGACATAATCTTCTCTGTGTAATGGGGGTATTCCACTACGACCCGATTCCCCACGATTTGTCCCGATTTCCAATATTTTGAGGTCGGGGACATTCGTAGCTCAATCGGCGAAGGTCCTTACTCATTCGTAGCTAGTCGTGGGCCGGTCGTAAGTGATTCCTTCAACTCGTGAGCTCCCGAAAAATCGTGTCCAGATTTTAAACGTGTTTAAAATTTGGCCTGGACCTCCAAGACTTAATTAAATCGCAGTTGACTTGTAACAGCGTCTTAGTGCGATCTTGGGCGTCGTAATTGAATCGCAGGTAATTCGTGACTCAAACGGGAAATCGGTGATCACGTGATCTGTGTACGAATCAGCTACGACTTTGTCAAGACTCTCACGAGTTCAACCCGAGTGAGTTGCGAGCCCGGTAAGATTCTCGCGATTTAGTCACGAAACGGTTACGATTTTCGGAGAATGAGTGTGGTATATAAACAGAGCTTCTCGGTTTTTTTCAGTCATTCAGTTGTTAGGGCTTTGTATGAATAACAGGTAATTTGTTTATAATCAAAAATGGCAAGAAAAGGCAAGGGCAGGGAGAAGATAAGTAAGAATACAATCGAAGAAGAAAGCACAGAAAGTCCTCCGAAAGGAGCAACTCCGAATAAGCTGGTCATAATGTCCATATTCTAGCCTTCTCGTCGGTGTAAGCCATGGTCTAACCCACCAACTAGGTGCCGCTCGCCTTCTCCTCCTTCTTATTGTTCCTCTTGCCATCAACACTTGGTGCAAATACTACATTGTGAAGACTGATCAATATCAATAGATATTGGCGCCTAATTCATGGGTGCGTCTGGTGAGGTTCTGGCTTAGTCGTGACCGATCTGCATCGTTCGTAGTACAGTCGCAGTAGATTTTTACACATCGTAGTGAAGTCGCGACCCTATTCGCAAGACTTCAACCGAACCCCACGATTCGACGTAACTCAATCGTACTAGTGTCGTTACTGAATCGTAGACTGTCACGAGTCTTCCCGATTCAATAAATGTGATAAATCGTAGCGAATCGTGGGCTTGTTTTCGTGGATCACACAAAATAAGGGTCGCAACAAACAAATTACGGTCGGTCGGGTTAATGGAACTTTTCTTTGGCCCAAAACTGTAAGGTCTGGTTTTGCAGCCCCGTGAACAGCAGTGAACAATCAATGTTGTTGTGTCGCTAATAAGTTTATCAACTTCTTTTTACTACACACAATCGATTTTCCATTTTTATTAGGATATTCAATGACATTATCTTCCGAATCTCTGTACAACATATCTTTCTTTCCATATAAAAGTTAATGTTAATAATAAGATCACATGTAGCAAAAATGATTGAACACCCAACCAGGGGACCGTTTCAATAAACATCGTAATACACATTTACGATACGATACATTTTTCGAAGATGCATAATTGCTAAAGTCCATATCATATGTTTATAAATTTTCAGTACTTAATTAATTACATTGGCATCTCTAGCGCCGTATATATTTGACGAGCATGGCGAGCTAGTTCGTCTACTTGTTAAGATTACAAAATTCTCTCGTAAGTTAACATTGTCGTACGATCGTTTATGAAACGGCTTCCAGGATCACAAACAATAAGCGCCGGCACAAAAAAATAGGGTCGGTCGGGTTAATGGAACTTTTCTTAGGCCTAAAACTGTAAGGTCTCATCTTGCAACGCCATAAACAGCAGTGAAGAACCAATGTTGTTATGTCGCTAAAAAGTGTTTCAACTTTGTTTTATTACACACAACTGATTTTCCACTTTTACATCAGGACATACGATGACATACATCTTCAAAATCTCTGTGTAACATACAATTCTTTCCATGTTAAAGTTAATTTTGCTAATATGAACGCATGAAGCAAAAATGATCAAAACCCAAACCTGGATCACACAAAAAAGAAGGGCCGGCACAAAAGAGGATGGTCGGTCTGGTTAATGGAACTTTTCTAAGGACTAAAACTGAAACTCGCTGAGTTAAATGCATGTGCGTTAAGTGTTGTCCCAGATTAGCCTGTGCAGTCGGCACAGGCTAATCAGGGACGACACTTTCCGCTTGTATTGTCGTTGAAAGAAAGACTCTTCTTGACGAAAATCCAGTTTCGGCGGAAAGTGTCGTACCTCTTGGACGACACTTTACGCACATACATTGAACCCCCTTTTCTCAGAGCGCGGCCCAAATGTAGCTTCTCATCTTACAACGCCATAAACAGCAGTGAGCAATCAATGTTGTTATGTCGCTAATAAGTTTATCAACAGGCGCAAATTAAACAAATTAACAATATGACGGTTATTTGGGGGTTATCGTCCAACGCGACATCGCCAGGCTTATCAGTTGAGACGTGTACAGCAACGTCGTAAATATGGGTTTTATTAGCATTTTCTCGACCGAATAGTTGAAAGGTTAATGCAGAGAAATTAAGTTATACTTGATGCGGAGTATATTGAAATGACAGGTTGGGTAGTAACGTGGTATGTTTAACATTCAAGAAAAGTGTTTTTCTGCAGCACATGTGGAGAAAATAAACTGATTTGACGTGAATGTGAAAACACAATTTAAATCTCTGTTTGCATAAATTTGTTTTTTAGTTGTTGGTTTAATTAGTAACGTTAATAACTGAAATATTAACATTATATCACGTTTCAGTTTCTCAAAACATTGTTACAAATAGAGTATAATAAATATTATTGATTTCGGTGTTATTTTGTATTTTATTTCACGATTTCTCATGGAAATGTTTTTTGTTTTCTTCAGTTAGGCATTTACAAGTCTAAATATCTAGTTCTTCTTTGGCCAGGAGTAACATAACATGTAAAATTACACCAATAATCAACATTGTGTTCTTTTGAGTGTATGCGTTTTATTTTTTATGTTGTTGTTTTGTTCACAGTTTTTGTAACGTAACAATAATTACGTCATTTTACAATCGTCGATGGTCCTTTTTATCAAGTAACCCGAGACGACAAAAAAATACACTATGAATTTTTATCCCATTTATACTTTTCTATATTTCATTACTTTATATTATAAAAACACTTCTTGATTGCATATTTGCACGCCATTAATCATGCGTTAATCAAGCGTATTTAATAGTAACGCGAGTAGAAATGTTTCACGTAAATTCAATCGTTGACAAAGTTTACCTTCCGTAAATGATTTAAACTGTGCTTAAAATGACATTTATCAAATATTTTGTACGCGGGCCTTTCATTTACTAATTGCTGTCACTCGATAATTGTCGCCCCTTTTCGCTCTTTTTGACACCGCGTATTGAATGTTCGGCTTACGGCATATTCCATTAGGCGGGAGATTTATGTAAGAGTAGGCTGTATTAGCAATTATTAATGTGGAAGATTTTCATCTTTCAGGACCGGGTGCGAATGCAGTGAGGATAGGAATTGATTCCGCGTGAAATATATACCTGGTTATCTGAGATTCGATCTTCGATTACACACCTGTAGAAAATTGCCTCAATTCGCCCCCTGTCAAAAGGCCGTGGTGGTGGGCCTTAATTTCCAAATATTTGTAAACAAGGAAATGACAAGTTATTTAAATGGTATCAAAATTGAACATGAACAATGTTTTGAAACGAAAAAAAAACGTTTTTATCCAATATGAATAATTGGTGTTGCTTTTTGTGGCGGTAACGATGGTTTTATTCGTCTAGTTCATGAGGGTTCCTGGAAGACTTTATTAACTTATTACAATCACAGCACTTTCTACTACCTATATTGATATATAAAGTATTTATTAAAGTTAGTTTTTATATAAATGAGCATCTCAATGGGAAAACTGGGCTAAATGCATTTGCGTTAATTGTCATCCCAGATTAGAATGTGCGGTCCACACACGCTAATCAGGGATCACTCTTTCCACCTTTACTGGATATTCCCTAAGAGTAGATTTTAAAACGAAAAATACTGTGAAAGCAGAAAGTGTAGTCTCTGATTAGCCTGTGCGGACCACACAGGCTTGACTGGGACAACACTTTACGTACATGCATTAAGCCCAGTTTCCCAGAACGAGGTTCAAATTATTCTGAATAGCATGTATAAGTAATTTAAATTATGTGCTGTTTGATTTTGGGTTTCGTTTTTGTATGTTCGCTTTTTAGGAAACCTGACAATGAGCGGTTGGGGTATTTCATATTTACGCTGTCTTGATGAAACCAAGAGACTGATAATTTATGAAGCAAACTGCTTAACCATCGAGATTTAAGTCTGAAATTTCATTCTGAAAGTAGCAGACCGTTGCGTCCACTTTACCTGACACTTTTATTATGTTTTGCTATGGCCACAAGTTCTTTGTCAAAACCCTCGAGTGTTACAAGACAGTTCTTCACATCAAGTGGCCCAGGGTAGGGCATTAACGCCGTCGATCTGTTAATTTAGTTCTGTTCATTACTTTTGCGTAACGAATGAGTAATGTCGGTTTTCGAATAATATTAGTCTTGGTACGTTACGTTATTTTTCAACATGGCGATGTTTGGTCAAATCTGGCGCCGTCTTCAGGGTGTAGTGTCGCGGACAGAATTTAATTACAACTGTCGAGACCGGCCATTCACCAGCATTAAGCGACAGTCATTTATTTTCCCTTTTCTATTTACGTTTTAAATGAACTCTTGACAAATCACCAGTCTTTTAAAAGCTTCATTCTCCAGTTCCAAACGGAAGTGATGTCAATAAAACCATCAGCCATATATCAACCGTCACAATGACGATGCGCGAGCGTTACGTCATTTTCACTTTAAATTTCAACCCCATTTTTGCGCATTTAAACGACTAAAGACATTTTTCTATCTCTGCAAGGTGACTACGTGTCTGAAAGTTGGGCGTGGGCACAGCGGGTCCATTATCCAGTAACATCCGCGTTTTTGAACCAAAAGAAATATATTTGCCCCAAAGAGGAACAGAAAACCGGCCGTTGGTTTTCGCTAATGTGCGGATACGTTTCAAATGAGCAATTACACCCCGGGAAGCTGATAGGTGCAAGGTCGAAGGAGTGTAAATATTTATGGTAAATGTGCTGCTAACTACCAGGTTTGGGCACGAGTGGGCATTTGAGACACTGCCCTGATGGGCCTTTCGAAAATCAAATCGGTTGTGACAACGCCTTGTTAAATGAAAATAACTCGGTATTACACAACATTTCGTTTATGGAGAATATTTGATTTGAGAACGTTACAAGGAGTTAACTTCCACAATCCCTTTATATAAAAACATTCACAATTCTGGTTTACATGCATATAAATTGTGTAAATACCACGCATTTATATACTAACAAAGTGAAACTTCAACGGTAGAGAAACCTTATTAGAGAATATAAGTTTAAACCTATTTATTTAAGCTCAATTGCATCGAAAGCCTAAGTCTTATTGAAACACTCTCGAAACCGTTTCCTGGGTAGTACTTGGTGTCTTTTGGGGAGATCTAAAGAACGCTCCCACTGTGATGATCGAACCCATGACCTCCCGGTCGCTAGGCGGACACCATATCCACTACGCCAAAGCGACTAATAGTATAGTTAGTCCTTTATTTCGACAAGGAACCAATTACCAAAAAGTGTGAGACAGAAAAAAGGCACTATACACAGCAAATAAAAACGTATCAAACACACACACACATGAATATAGCTGAGGCCTCGCATTGTAACATATAATATAAGTGTACCTGTATTGTAATTAATTTGGTGCTTGCACATAATAGACATCGTGTGCAGATGTGAATATAATGTCCGTATACAATAAAATCAACAAAATAGCATGCAAGACAAACATAAATCCGACTAAATGTTATTGAAATATTTGATCATTTCAAGCATATAGGTTTAGATCGAAAATTGTACATAAAGTACGCATGATTGGACGTAATAGTCGACGGTTAGAGAGTTCACGGGAATGTGAACATATGTCTACAAAACAGCCACATAATCGTGTGACATTGAATCGCAAATATGCTTAAATTGGTCTCATTTCAGAAAGCGAAAATGCCAATCTGGCACCTAAGGTTACTGGCTGTTTAACACCCAATTATTCACGTCACTGTTACTGCGATCTTGTTTGATTTACGGTCCGTTTATGTCATTCACAAAATCTGTCTTGGCTTTCCGTCACTTGTTCATATCCCAATGTTGCCACCTTCTGTATGGTAATTGTTGTAATTGAACGGTCGTACAGTGCGTTAAATATCATAACCTCAGACTAAGTACAATTGAACTTGGTTTGCTAGCATCGAACACAATCACCTTGGCTTGTTTGTTTGACGATTGTTCTGTGGGTTCTGTAAATAAAGCCCGTAACAATAACTATAGGTAAGTTTGACCATGACCTTTAATCCAATTCACATTAACTCGTTAAAGGTACCCTTCAAGTTATAACAAAACGTATTTATATGTTTTATCAGCAGTCTTCAGGTTCTATAGATATCGTCATGGAAAGTATGACAGCTACAAGTCAGTATTCACTACTATTTATAAGTTTGGCTAGGATAATTTAACCCCCCCCCCGAAAAAACAAACAAAAAACAACAACAACAACAACAAAAACCAACAAAACCAACAGCAACAACAAAACATTATCAATATGGATCATCTACTAATCATTTCCACTATACTCACACGAACTGTCCCAAGACATCGGGCTCGACTTTTCTTCCAGTTTGATAGTGTATAGTACATTTTAGGTCAGTCACCTGATATATTGACTGCGAAGACATATTGGATGTTTAATATCTGTTATAGTAACAATTTAAATGCAAAATTAAACCTGAACAACAAGATAAATGGCCATGTTACAAAACTAGACTTTCATAGTTGTACCCATTAATTTATTTTTAGTCAGATATGTTTTCAATCCCAAGAAAGTGCTGCAAATAAGCATTTTTAGTAACAACGACCTTCGTATTGACCATGAATAAATGACCACATTTTCAATGAGGTTTCTCTAATGCTGGTGCACCTGAAGGTTCACCGTGTGTATATCTGATTTGCCTTAAATGATATGCCAAGCTAAGTCTGCAGGTAGGCTAGCTACACAACACATTTTTGTCGTGTTCTGAGAAAACTGGTCATAATGCATGTGCGTAAATTGTCGTCCCAGATTAGTCTGCGCAGTCCGCACAGGCTAATCAGGGACGAAACTTTCCGCTTTTATGACAATTTTCGTTTCAATGAAGTCTCTTCTTAGCAAAAACCAATTTAGGCGGAAAGTGTCGTCCCTGATTAGCATGTGCGGACTGCACAGGCTAATCTGTGACGACACTTTACGTACATGCATTATGCCCAGTTTTCTCAGAACGCGATACTTTTCAGCACACTACTTCAAAGCAAAGTAAAGTTATTCAGTTAAACATATATATATATTTTACTTACAGAAACCTTGTCCCGAATTCCCTTTAATGCAATCTTCACTAAAAATTAAAGCAAAATACCTCAATCCAAACTAAAGTTTTTGAAAGTAATTCGTTTTTCTATTTATAGTAACAGTGACCTTGACCTGACTGGCCCCAAGTCCCACGCTTGTTCGGCAAGTAAGCTACTTAGTGACACGTTTTGCACCGAATGGCTTCAGCATAGCTGAAGTTATTTAAAACTTCCTGAAATCTGTATCGATTTTTTTGCAACAGTGACCGTGACCGAAATGGCCCAAATGCAGAGTCTACATCTAAAGTTACATTAACATTGGTCAATGCAAACTAAAGTTAAAAATAAGCAAACACGAACCTTTACCTTAATTTTGCATGTAAAAAAGGGGGATTATTATGCTAATTTACAGCTCAGAGTTGTGGCCCTTAGTCAGCGACCATATATAATAACCAAAAAGCCACATATTGATATTGAATTGCATTTATGTAGTTCAAGAAAACAAAATTGAGCTGTTGCACGCAAACTTTAACCTGAAATGTGTAAGTATAATAATGTACAAAAATAATTAAAAATTGCAGGTCAGAGTTATGGAACTTGGTCAGTGACTTCACACAATGAACCCGAACACATCTGTGAAGTTTTAAACGTTTAATGGGATACCTTTAGTACAAACACTGATATGGAGATGATGCGCGTTTACTTTACGAGAGCATTTTACCAGAGAACAAGATGCCGACGCCGACAAAAGGGAGAGTAGTTTTGCTCGAAAGGATGAATAGTCGAGCCAAAAATGGAAAAGTACTGCCATTAGACCAAGGATATTGCTAGGACACAATTATAACTCCTAACGTTGTATTCAAGTTGGTGCGACGTTGAAATAATGTCTTTACTAGACGTCGGTAAAATATATCTAATCGAAGTCGTGTTGTGATCGTCTTTTCACAATTACGTTAAGTTATAAATATCCGGTGTTATGAATCATACTCACCGGCGGTGGTCTAAATGCCCCCTTCTGTGATTTACTTCAGCCTGACCTTCGTCATCTCTTGAAACCGCCAATCAAAGGCATCATCATCGGCATTCTTCGTAGTGCTGCATGCTTTATCTTATTCAACGTCAACTTTCGAAATATGTTCGCTGTCGTATTATATATAGAGAATACATAGTTGGTGCCGAGATGGGGAAAGTTTATCCGGTGAGGCTTAGAGAAAGAATATAGGGCGAGCTTTAGCGAGCCCTATTTTCTTTTTTCGGACCGAACCGGATAAACTTTCTCCATTTCGGCGCCAACCATGTATTCTATTTATCCTGCTTCATTTAAAATTATGCCGCTAACACATTTTATCAAAGACAAATGATTAATTAAGATAAAAAAATAATTATTCTTGACAGCTCTTACATGTACACAACATTCCTAACGACAAAATTACTACTGATTATGTCAGTAAAAAAATAGTTCCACTTTAAACTGGTCCTTTTAATACTTTCCTATTGAAATTATGAGAAGAAATAAAAAAAATGATTCGAGAATGTGATATTTTTAATGTTGGAAATTGAAAACGATGCGCAACAGCAAAACAAAAACTGACTTTTATTTTTTATCATTAGAAATTAAAAAAAAACAACAAATATGCAACAGCCAAAACAAAGACTCAATTTTATTCACCTCAATGACAGCTTTAATCAAATTCTTATAACAATAAAGTTACAATTATATGCGCTCACATGTTCTGTTCGTCCATCCTTAAGGCTTTATCGAAATGTAGTTTACACCACACTATTTCTTCATGGCGTTTGTATCGAATGCTTACCATTTTGACCTAAATTGGCTAAAACACGATTTACGAAATCGTAATCCTGTCGGAGCGAGTTATTTTATTCCTATCGAAATTAACAAATATGCATGACAAACACACAATCCGAAATACGTTCAATGCTTTAAAAATATTCAATATTTTACTGTTAAAAAACCACCACGTCCAAATTCTTGTCCCTAAAATCCACAGAGTCTTGCTTAAACTAGATATGTTTCGTCAGAAAAATGACGTCACACGAGAAAAGTCATAAATTGCGAAATCAAGTGAATGGAAATACAAATACGGAAAGCCGGCTCTGTAATATGTTTAAAAGAAGATGCAAAGTATGATGATAATGCGTCACCCTTGTGTAGTGTATTGGAAAGGTTACACTCAACTATGTGTCACAACGTGCGTAGGAATACACTTCTTCCTGTTGACCGGATATATGAAAATGTATTTGCCACCCCTTTATTAGGTCAATGTTTGCAACAGAGGCAGGATAAAACCCAGTTGATGACCTGGGATATTTACTTTGTTTTTTTTTTACAGCTTACCTTCTGTAAATCATAATGAACAGCTAAGTCAAAGAAGCAACGCAGGTCACCTTGTTAACGCATTAGCCGTTTAAATAATAGTGATGCAAGTATGAAAAAGAAGTTTTAATGACAACAATAGTTCTTGGCTGATGTTATTGTCTTATTTGATGAAGGTGGTAATACGCATAGTCTTTAAAGAAGTTGTTTTAAGAGTTTTTAAAAAACAAGTAAAAGTGTTACGGTCGTCGTGGTAGTCAGATTAGCAGAAGAGGCACCGTTTCATTGAAGATGGGAATTAAATGTATTTTGTCACGATCGAGTGTGATAAGAATACAATAAAACTGAAAAATTGGTTTTATGAATGCAGCACTTCTCGTTTAAATCACATTGTTCATGTTTGTTGAACGTCAATTATGTTATTTCTCGCCGCGTCTTAACATGTAAGCAGACGGCAAACGCGTGCGTCGACCCTGTTAATTTTGACAAATTGACAAGCACGAATTCCAGCGGAGCAGATAATGTAACGCATCGCAAAAGAAACCGGGTACAGGTAGATCTGCACCAATTCTTGCACATCGTTATCGGCTGATACATCTGACGTAACGAGGCTGTGACATCGGGCGATGACAGCGTTCTATGCATGTCGATCACGTGATGGATGACGTATTAGTGTCAGCGAAGATGCACAGGAACCACATCTGAGCGGTTATCGTGGTGACATGCCTCACGCGAGACTCGCGCTGAAATGGTGAAATAATTTAATTTTTGTTGTTGTTGTAAATACTTAAAATATATTTATTTCAAAAAAGCAAATAATGACATTATTACAAATGTAAACATTTGGACCATACATACATATTGGAAAAAAGGTTAGACCTAAAGTTCTACACCATTATCGAGGGTCTATCCCTTGGGATAGTATAAACATACAGTGATGATGACAGACATATATAAATGAAAATGATTTACAAAATATACTGAAAAGAACCCACCCCCCCACCTGAATAGTTGCACATTATATTGATTGCATTCGGGATATGATGATAAAGTAAATAGCTAGCAATGTCGTATGGGTGCAAGGAAGTGTTCTTTTCCCTGTCATTATTAATTGGGGGATATATGTTGTAAACCAAATGCATGTTTTGTATTCAGTTTAGATGTACCAAAGGGATAGAAGTTCAAATAACAACAACAAATAACATCAACTGATCCTACTATAACTACGACTTATATAACCAATACCAACACAACCAGTACTATCTCTGCTAAAGCAACAACCATGATGTGTAACATAGCGAGCTCTGTTCTTTGTATGGTGTAATTAAATTAACATATCAACAACAAAATCTGACAGCACCATGTGTAACTTTTTAAACATGATAAACTGACCATAATAATGAGCATTACACATTCATTATTAACTTTTATCTAAAAAAAGGTTTTGTAGTCGCAAAATAATTACCAATAACGTCATTTACAGCGGCGACATAGCAATCAGCATAATAAACATCTTCATAAATTTGTACAACTTATCTATCACCACATTAGTCAAACAAATATTTTCGCAAATTATCGAGTTACGTATATCTTGTGCTATCTTTATTAAACCTTATTAAACCTTCTATTTAATGAAGTTACCCCGCTTATCAGTGCATCGAGGCGGCCATTGTCCTCAGCCGGTGCTTTAACCTTAATACAAGTGTTAATACTGCATGCAATCAAACATAATTTTACCAGTGGGCTTCACAGGGGTAGTTAGTTGAATACAATATCACACGTGGCGTTTATATTGCTAAAATTACTGCAGACAGACGAGAGCTTGTGTTGGTGATATTGAAGAACCGAAGGCCTGTACTAAAACCTACATTTAATGTTTGCACCCAACTAGGGACCCTATCCCTTCCCGCCTCGACGACCCCACCCCAAGACCCACAGGTCCCGTCAATAGTTGGTTTAGGGTTGTGACAACTTTGGACCAATGTTCTATGATGTTTTGACAAGAAAATACAGTTAAAAAAAAATCCCCGTTCGTATTGATTATATTATTTTGTGTTATCATGTTAAAGCATAAATGCCCAAGACATAGTGTCTTGTATTAGACACGTACAGCACAATACATTGTACAAATTAAGTCCGAAATATAATTATCCGAATATGTACACACTTTGTGCAATAAATTGTACAAAGTTACCTATAAGCCTTTCTCTTAATTTGTATACGACACAATACATTGTGCCTAGCTTTCCTACTATGTATGAACCACACAACATAACAAAACAGTGCGCGAACAGTGCAGACAAACACCAGCATTTTCTTCTGATATGAACAATAGGTCGTATGTCTTGGAAAGGCCGAGAACTCTATCATAGACTGACCGTATCAACGGTCTTTGACAGTTTAATATACCCAGTCAATAAACACATAGCCCACACCTCTGTGGGTGCCATTTCGCCGAGGACAAACCCAGGTTTGATTGTTGACAACTTGTTCGCGCGTTGAAATACTCCTACAAAATTTACATGTCATTATAGTCGCGAAACAAAGGATATTAATACTTGATGATAAACGGGAATAAAAGAAATATCATTTAATTTTGATGCGTCGATAATAAGACGACCAGTTGAAATTTCAACACAATTCGCTCAATCAAGCAATGAGATTAATCCTATTTTATGCCAAGGTGGCAAGTTTTCGATATCATCTGTATTTCAAATCTTCAAATCCCGATATCGATGACTAATTCGCCATGGCCGTCAACTATTATTCAATATGAACGGGGAAATTATAACACGATTTAAATAGTTTAACTCATAAAATGTTGTTTTTTTTTCTATATTGTATTTCATGTCATTATTGTTTTATGTCAATAAAACAATTCCCTTTCAATTCAATTAAAAAAAAATCATGTCATAATAGTCGCGAAACAAAGGACATTAATACTTGATGATAAACGGGAATAAAAAAAATATCATTTAATTTCGATGCGTCGATTATAAGACGACCAGTTGAAATTTCAACACAATTCGCTCAATCAAGCAATGAGATTAATCCTATTTTATGCCAAGGTGGCAAGTTTTCGATATCATCTGTATTTCAAATCTNAATATAATATAATATAATATAATATAATATAATATAATATAATATAATATAATATAATATAATATAATATAATATAATATAATATAATATAATATAATATAATATAATATAATATAATATAATATAATATAATATAATAGAATATAATAGAATATAATATAAACGCTATAATAAAATACTTATTTCATGACAAAAAGTATTTAAGCCATTTCGATATGCTAAATATAAATTGTGGGAAATTTTCCTTTTTATATTATAATGTATCATATTATTATTTTATATTATAATATTCGCGCTTATCGTTTGCAGTGAGTGACTCCGACTCCGAGTCTGTCCGAGACGCAGACGTCAGCCGTGAGGAGTCCCCCTCACCTAGCGACACGTGCGCCTTCTCGCCACTTCCGGCGTCACGTGACACACCCAGCACGTGCCCGGAGGAAATGACGTCATGCACGTGCAATCTAGAGACGCGCGATCTATGGGAGAAGTTTAACGAGCTCGGGACAGAAATGATCATCACAAAAAGTGGAAGGTATGTCGTTGTTCTCATCCTTGTACTGATGACAATGATGATGATGATGATGATGATGATGATGATGATGATGATGTATTTGAAGCTCTCAAACATGTGTTTTAGTAGATCTATATTAATTTTTTTGGAGTTTTTACAATTTTCACCCAAGTCGACCATCCGAAAGATTTAAACATTTGAGGTTTTCCGCCGATTGCCTTTCAATGTAGCGATTTCAACTTTTAATTACACTTGGCCCTCCCCTAATTCACGAAGCCCTTCAGTGTGATGTATCTAGCCGCGTCTCAATTCGATATTATCACGAAAGGCCCTCGTTTGTTTCCCGACCAACTCGACGAGAAAACAATCAAAGTAACTAACTCTAAACGGGGACCTGATGAAAATGTAGGAGTATGGAATTACGCCGTATACGCGTTTTGATGTATGGGGGTATTGTTCAAGACAATCCGAGGCCCAGGTGTTAAAATGCACATACAATTATTTACGTTGATCGCTACGCTGATAAACAATAGACACGGCGATTAAGAAAAAGAGTTGTCGTTTTGAAAATTAAATGTTTGAGAATGCCCGTTCGTTTCCAATTTTAAAATGGTTGACTTGCAACCCGTATACCGCATAGAGAAAGAATATTATTTGCACGCAAACAACTTAGTTTTTGTGACGAGACATACGTTTATGTTATAGTTTTGTCCGAAATTGGGCTTTATGCGGTCACTGGTATTCTCGACGTGTGTCGCCATCTTGAAAATCACAAAATTTCCGCGCGCATTTATCGCTTTTAATGGGAACATTTCAAAGCTCATGAATTTAAGCAATTGAATAAATGTATGCTAATTTAATGTGAAAACAAAGGCGGTACAGCAACATTAACAAGTATTTTAATGTGAGAAAGGTTTCACCTAAATTTTGTTCCGTGGGGTGGCCATGCGATGGAATAAATTACAGTAAATTTTACCGCCATCATAGAAAGGTTCGGTCTGTGAAGTAACGTGATAATTAAAGCAAATAATTTGTTGTCACAATTCAGTTTACACGTTTACGTACCGGTCTAGTGTTTCTTTAATTTTCAATAACAAGACTGTTTCCGACGACCAGGGCTAACATTATTTTCATATTTAAAAAAAAAATAAAGCGTTTTTGAGAAAGCAAATCTGGTATTTTGATACCAATTATGAACAAAAGAAAAATAGATACTTAACACTGTTGCTAAAATATAATATTATTTGTGTTAGGTTTCATTTCAATTGACAACGTGTCGATCATCTAGCTAAAGGAACTCTTGTCAAATAGTGTAAATGTTTATTTTATCAATAAACGCAATCATAACATAAACGTGAGAGAACCGTTCAAGATTGTATCACTTGACTTTTCCAAAGAATTAAACAGATAGGACGATTAAATTTTAACACCTCGAGGAAAAATAATAGTTTAAAACCCGTGTCTCCTGTCAGAAAAGACTTTCAAATGTTTACATAGAACGTGTTAACTAGTGCAGGGAAAATGAAGATATTCAACGTCAGAGGTGTCAATGCATCCCCCTGCCAACCACCCCGAGGCTATGTATGATCAGCTTTCGTTATTTAATCATCATTCCTTTTTAATGTAGTTTGTACTTCACTCAATAAAGATGTAGTTTTGAAAAGATTGTAAACGGCTGTAAATCAATCAGCGAGAAATCTGTAAAGGAATCTGATACCCATACCTGATAACCATGAAAACCCCAAGCAAAACTTTCGAACGTTTTGGAAACCTGACACTTGCTAAGCTGACACGTTTCAAATAAGAGCTTAAATGTTTATATAATCTGTAACATATTGACGGTTAATTTATGTCTAATACATTTTTAATAATGTGTTAAATCTGTAAGTTTATATCTTCAAAATTTAAATAATTTACTAAATCATTGAGTTTATATCTTAGGATTAATTAATGGAAGACGTATGATCGTACGCAAACACGATTTACTTCTGAAACTAGGTTTTATAAGCTACTTATTCATATTGTTGCATGTCCTTTTATTAACGTGATGGGAAATACTTGTATCATTATTGAATAAACTCAGTCAACAAACAAAGGGTTCTACCAACAGAATCCGATGTCTTAATGTACACTTGGTACAGCTAAGCATAACACAAAGCCAAGTCCAACGCCAGTATTCACCAAACAATTCTAAAACTTAAGACTAAGAATTACAAGAACGGCTTGAATTTTGATTCGGACTTGGTATTAACCCACTTTACTTTTATTACCTCATGCTTCATTGAAAACATTTTATTTGTGACATAAACACCAGTGGTAGCCTGCATATATTCAAACTCTGAAGAAATATTTCTTGGGTCTAAGTATACATGTATTCTTGATATTTAAGTCTAAGAATGAGTTGGTGAATTCGGGCCCAAACCAAGGTTTAGGAGTTTCGTGAAGGCCAATGGTCAATGTTTGCCTTCATATCCCTCAAGGCAACCATCTGTTGATCTTCAACTCTCATTAACTCGCTGTAACAAACTCAGCATCCCTAGGACCGCTGCATTGAAATTGCGAATAACCACAGTTCCGCGTCTTGTCGCAAAGGTTGATGACAAAATGCCACAATTACAGGTTTGAATTCGCCAACAATGGTCATATACAGCCACTATTAACTTCTTCAGTCGTAAACCGTTGTGGTACAAGGTGTTATCAAAATGAAATCTAAACTCCTCAAATCAACGCGTTGTGTGAATTAATAGTATTAATTGTATTAATGGAATTTCATTGAGGGCGCGATGATAAAATATCAGCTGGCTAGGTCGTATTGTGTAAAACTTGTGGACTGTTTTGATGAGCGCGGATAATGCAGGGCCGAGATCTCTTGCATTGCGAGATTGCGCGAGATTTGTGATGAATTTATATACGATAAGTCGAGATTTAGTTTGAAATGAGTCATCGGCAGTTGGCTGCTGTAAGCTAGAGAAATAAATACGGGGAAAAAACACATCTGCGGAGGTGACAGATATCGCAAAGATGTTCAAGTTACATATGCGCTCATCAAATATTCAGTTGTATTTAATTATCATAGTATTAAATTATGTAATATCAACTGCTAAAGTTTCACTCATGTTCTACTAAAGAACATGTTTTATTCAAATGGTATCTAGTTAGTAAAGATTTCAAGCACATAGGAATACACAAAAACTGAAACGCATGCAACAGTAAATACACGTAGAATGCTCTGAAGTAAGTGCATTAGCGGAGCACTTTTTTGTATTTTCGCGTTTTTGCGTTAAAATGTCGAAACACCAATTTCCCTGTTCAGTTCAGTCGTCAATATGTCTTCCACTCGAAATAAACGTAATGAAACACCGAAACTGTAATTAAATAAATTAAACAACTAAGGAAAAACGAAGGTTTCATCATGGGGTGAACTGGGATCACACATGGTTACATATTACATAACGACACGCAATCTTCCAGAGGCAAAACAGCAAGAATCACACTATCGGCTCTGTAATTTGCTCCATGATATTTTCACCAGCGCATTCATCCTCATTGACTCGGCGTCTCCCATTTCGGTGATTTGCCGATTTTGGTGAAATTTCGGTTTGAAAAGTGAATCTCGACACGCGAGTTGTGTATATTTAAAATGTAAAGAAATAAACACTTCTTTTACGCACGGGTCATTAGCGAAACTGAAGGTTCGGCTAACAGCGCTGTTCCGTAGTTAGAAAATCTCATCAGGCGCTACTCGAAATATTTTAATGTCGCTTTAATTACAGAGACGTCGTGTAAAAGGAATGGATACGTCGTTTTTGTTGGATTTTTATGTCGAGATCGAATATTTACAACGTCTGGGATTGACTTGCTTAGCACATAAAATCAAACCTTGATATTGATACGCTTCTTATAGTTGATTTCGTATGTTGGAGTTGCAATAAAAAAATATACATTATATTTATTTGCCTATAACAACATGTATATTTATGTATTCAAATGAAATGTATTGTCCTTTCCGGTTTTTACGTATGCATTTAACAACATAAATTATTAAACACATACGCCACAACCGTTTTGACCTGTGTGTTTAAAGGGACCTAACCGCAATAACGCGTGTGTATCCATGCAACTAGTAAATGAAATACATAAGACTTTACTTGTCAGCCGTCGCACGAAACTTACGCTTTCTTCATCTCTTTGCAGACGGATGTTCCCGACGGTCCGCGTCTCCTTCGCCGACCTGGAGCCGACGGCCCGCTATGCCGTCCTTATGGACATAGTCCCGGTGGACCGGAAACGCTATAGGTACGCCTACCACCGGTCCTCGTGGCTCGTCGCCGGCAAGGCCGACACCCCGCCGGTCTGTCGGCTGTACTTGCACCCCGACGGAACTTTCACCGGCGATCAGCTGATGAAGCAGACGGTGTCGTTTGAGAAACTGAAATTGACCAATAACACACAAGACAAAACCGGACAGGTATTTATAATTATTGAATTATAAACGAGTTTAACTTTAGCAATTTAGTGTTATCCTTTGTATTTTGTATTTGTTCCTATATTATACTTCTTCTAATAATATAACATATAAAATATAATAATAATAATAATAATAATAATAATAATTATAATAATAATAATAATAATAATAATAGTAATAGTAATAGTAATAGTAATAATAATAATAATAATAATAATAATAATAATAATAATAATAATAATAATAAAAATAATAATAAAAATAATAATAATAATAATAAAAATAATAATAATAATAATTCAATTCTCATATGTTGCAGATTGTTCTCAACTCCATGCACAAGTATCAGCCTCGAATTCACCTTGCCAAGGTCGATGACGTCATGAAGACGTCCCCAAGCACGCTGGATGACGTTGATCACAAGACGTTTGTGTTCCCCGAGACCACTTTCATTGCAGTGACAGCATATCAGAACCAGCTTGTAAGCGTTCCTTTGATTTATTAAAAAGCATTTTGACGCTTCAACTTTTCAAATTAGTGTAACTTAAATGAAATATAAAATACATGCATAGTAGGTGTGTGTGAAAATGTAAGAGTTAAAATGCCAAGCTCAATACACTTGACGTTTCAAATCCACACAAGAAACAATAAAACGGATTTTAAGTAAAAAGGAAAGATTCCAAATCTATGGAGGAGGTTCCTTCTGTTATCACAGACATTTCTGAGATAAACGCATCCGCAGTCTGCACAATAAATGCTCTTGACCCACGGCCGTATATCAGGACCTGACAAGGTTCTGGCATCGGTAACAGACGTGGAATCAACGATTTCCCTCGCTCAGTCCGCCCTATCACCCCGTAACAATGAAACAGACATTTCACGAAATAACAGCCTTCGTAATTCGCTGTTCCTCTAGTCATGCCTCTCTGGAAACGCTTGATAAGAACGCCCGTTCTTGGAAGCAAAATCAGACTGCCGATGTTACTTTTTGGCTGTTTAACTCTTTCAGTGCTGGAACCGAATTTTGAAGGCCTTTGCAAACAACTTGCAAATCTGCGGTCATGAAGATAATTAAGTGCGATTTCTGCAGGTTTTTTGTCCGAATGCCTGTGTGGTCCGAATGTAATGCATCTTCATTACGTTGGACATGATACCAGTTTGGCAGGCAATGTAAACATTATCATAATATAACATTTCTTTACAGATCACGAAGTTGAAAATTGACAGCAACCCGTTCGCTAAAGGATTCAGAGATTCAACACGCTTGTCTGACTTTGAAAAGTAAGTGTAGGACACATTATCCTAAATAGCAGGTGTCACATCATCGTAACGGTGTCCGTTATATCTACCCGTTGTGTGAATCGCATGCCAAAACGGTGAAACCATTCATTTGTACACCTATACATTTCCACTGGGCGGTCCGACGGCTAACCTTTCCCGCGTGTCAGGCTGCTTTCTTATTGTTTACATAAAAAAGGTCTCCAGTTACAACCTTTTTTAGACACTGGATAACTTACAATTTAACAAGACACTAAGCCATTTATTTACGGATTCGCGGTGTTACTATATCTTTTCTTCAAATGACCTCACTGCCTTAGTATTCTCAACGCAATGGTCTTCCGTTAAAGCATAACTTCTTGACACCGCCCCGTGGACATGATGAATTTCAGTGTAATGTAACCTATATTGAGCCGAGAAGAATATCCCTGTCTCCCCGACCATTCTCTATCCATCATTTGACAGGATTACACCAGGCCTGGCAGGGGCCCGATATGTAAGTGTCTTGACACGTAAGAAATGACCAATGCGGTTCTGAAACCGTACCCTATGAACGGAGTTGTGTCAATTTATACACATTCCTTACTTTTTGTATAAGTGACATCATTAATAGTGAATATTAATATTTACTGTTTAATCTTTCGGCATCAAGGTGATTCATGAACAATCATGTTTGGAAAATTGTGGGAAATCGTGCCGAATTGAAGCTGATTTTTATCATTTGAATTCATTCTTATTCAAGAAGAGACACCATGAATTTTGAACATTTTTTACTTTAATAACTATTATCATTTTGCTTTAGGGTGTACGTTCATCCATGAAGTGTCCCAACATTTAAATAAGGAAGGATTTTTACACATTTTCATGTATAATAATTATAACTATTTTTTGTATTTGCAGCTCTATGGAGAATATGATGCATTCGCCATGTTTTCCCAGAACCCCTCTGCGTTCCTATGGCGATCCGGAAATGACCGATCCTCTCCGACTTTCCCCGCAAGAAAGACAAAAAGGTAAAACAATCTTACAAACATTTTATTACATTTTACTTGAACTAAATTTAAACGTTAGTAAGTTTTTTCCGCGTTTCTTGTTGTAAATTTCCGGTCTTATGTCGCGGATTTAATATGTATATAACTTAACCTCGTCGTTAATGGGCAGTAAATTAAACGTATATCAAAGCGGCACAGAAATAAAACCTTTCACAAGTCATACGATAAGTTTTCAAACGCTTATTTATAACAAACGATGAAACATTTCAAGTTGGCGCATTCGGTTTCAGTTAATCGGTTGCAGGTATAGTTTCTTACAGCATTTTGTATTTTACGAAACGAACATAAGTATATTGTGGTCAACCGGGTTATTAAAATGTCTTTTGTCGGTGTTGGGTTACCTAGCAACCGAAGGGTAGTCATTATCATGTCAGACACCAGTGAGCCGTCTGCAACCGGACACCATCAATTGGTGACGGTCCGCCGTGAACTGTCGTAGTCAACACTTGCGATTTACTGCGCTCTGAACTGATGAATGCAATGTGCTCGGGATACTGTACCCGCCTGTTTCATCTCATGTATCTACAAACAAAAATCGCTTCCCTCAATGAAAGTGCGTTTCGATCAATCATTCTCATAGCATCGCAGCATTTGTGTGCTCAATAAGATAAAATGTTTTTGTTGACTTAATTTACTGGCCTTAGGCACTTGACAATTATCGAATCATTCATGTTTTGTTCTTTTGTTCACAGTTCTCGCCGAAAGCATGTCGCCCATGTGGAGAGCGATGTCTACGTCAATTCCTGTCTCCAGTGCGTCACTTCAGGTTTACCCGTCTGCAATGCACACGTCACTGCCTACGTCACTTCCGTTAAGCGCACGGGACGCGTCAATGCTTTCATCCCTCTACGGGTCAATGATGTCCGCGCAGCAACTCTACAACCAGGAGCTGTTGCTCAGGAATCAGTTCCAGTTGATGAAAAGTGCAATGACGACACAGGGTCTTCAGGCGAAACACAGATTCCATCCATACATGCAAAGATCACCGGAAAAATTACGCGAACATTCATAGATGACTGAACTATTTTTACCATTGTGCAAATATTTATTTTACTTATTTTATCACAGTTTTAAGCGCTTTACATTGGTTTGTTTATGCATTTCAAGAATTCGTCAACACTTATATTATGTTTCTTTAGATAATCTAAAACAAAACATTGTTTTTTAATCTGGTGCCCCAACCAGTCAAATTATTTGACACATGTGTTCATAATATAGAGCGGGTAATCTTTATGTGAGATTAAATGAACTTTTTCGCTATGCTATGTCTATTGTGATTGGTTGGCAATATTTATGAAGAAAATATACAGTCTGAAAAATATATGTTAGTCAAATAAATTATAACCGCCGTTATGGTTATTTATGGAAATGAAATAAGGTACATGTATTATTAATACACAGATGAAATTGCTTCGACAAAAATGCGATGTTTTGGACAATCATGTACATTTTTACTAATAAATCGAGTTGTTAATTGTTTTCAAAAGTATTGAAGGTGCTTCCATGTCTGTTTTGTGTCTTAAACGAATTTTATTGTCAATTCCATGAATGTATGTGAATATGTTTTGTAGCTATGTTATATATGTTGACATATGACTATAGTGTTAGATTACACTTGTTATACATGTTGACATATGACTATAGTGTTAGATTACACTTGTTCTCTCGATGCATTATGTTTGTTACATATGATATTGATTTATGAATAAAAAATGGAATAAATTATACATTTAAACTTTCTTTTAATTTTATATTCTCAAAGCATACGGATTGGATTGGAACATGTTCGTCACATGTTCGTCACAATTGTCCCCTTCTTATAGTAATTGGGCCGCGTCTTGCGAAAATGGGTCTTATGCCAAATGCGCCCAACTCAGTCTGATCTGGAGCTACCGTATCCGATAATGAGACCATAGCGTGCGTGACTTCATAGCGGACAGACTGCATGACGCTGCTCAAATGATCCGCCTTATGATGTATTAAATAAGATAGTGAACATAATACTTCACTACTACATAGAAGTATTATCGTCAAAGTAAACCTTGGACGTTCACTGTCGGAACACCTTTTTGAAACACATATTGAACGAGTCATATTGAAATTCAAAAATTATTATAATGTGCTGTACAAGTCTATTGAACGTCGTGGAACTACCGGTTAACATGTCTTCAGGTTCTAGCTCTAAATGAGGTCTCTGATGCGAATTTATTTGTATATACCGGTACTCGCGTTAAAACAATTTACACCTGTCTTTGTTTCATTTTAATTTAATTTTCATATACAAGTTTGTTGTTTTATTAGTATTTTATCTCGGGATTGTATACATGCATTCTCTACTTTTTAGTAAATTATTGAAATGTTGTGGTTTAAAACGGCTGTAAAGTAAGTGTCGCATTAGGTTTACTCTGAGGGTTCATATCTACATAGTGCCCCCGGCCTATAGTGCCACTTGCACTAAACGGTCCCACATTGTATACAAAGTATTTCTTTGTAAATTATGACAGCTTATATCTTTATTCAGCGCAGTTATTGTCCTATAAACGGCGGGACTATCTTTGTCATGTTACGCTCTCTTGAAATCCCTTTTGCACTATCGAGTTTTATATGCTGCTTGGGCGTCGATATATACGGTCCGGGTCGCTGCAAACTATCGTAGGTTAATATCCAAAGCTTCTGTGAGAAAATCTACAAAAAATCACACAGAAAAAAATGGCAGAAGCGCAGATACGTATGTTGAAAAGTACGAGGTAATAAACCAAAGTTTATAGCTAAAGGGAATAAATGTGAAAAACAAGCAAACAAAAAGTAACTTCGCTTGTAAATTACAAAGTCTTAGAACTTGATATAAAATCCACATTGTATTTTAACATGCGGAAAAGTTTCGTTCAAAACAAGTGTTGACCATTAATATTTAATCATTGTTTTGAACTTAAACAACATACTTTATTTCAAGTTTTACAAATGAAGTTCAAATCCTCAAACGACAGAGTAATATAAGGGAAATATTGGCCTGGTAACACTTTTAAAATATACGGCATGGATCGCCAAAAAACATACATTTATACCTGGCGAAGAGAAATTGTTTCACCTTTTTTTTCTATGTATTTTGGTAAGTTCAACTTCCTTATTTTCTGTAAGCAAAAAGACATTCAAATCACATTCATAAAAAATCAAAATTCGGCGAACATGTCCCTAAAATAGCATAATGTGCGATGAAACCATTTCGTTTGATTTGTTCGCATGCAGTGCTTATGTCTAAAGATTATTTTATTCTTTTTGAAACAAAGGCCCATGTATGAGGGCACTCTAATACGGCTGCATGACACTGTCCGTACCCCGTGCTGTAGACGGCTTCATTCATCGCCGATAAGCCCAGCCTCCTTATAATGTTGCCTCGATGACAGGTGTGCATGAACGAGCCATCTATGTTTACACATTTTTAGAAATGCGTCTCATTGACAGTTAGGCACGTGGATTTGCAATGCAGGGGCGGGTTTGGGTATGCAAACGCGAGGGGGTCTGATGTTGTTTTTGTCGTTGTTATACGTGTTGCTGTAAGCAATGTTG